>JAJLTG010000074.1:0-45725 GCA_030568095.1 Naumovozyma baii
GTACCGTTTCTTGCTTTCCCTGTTGTTATTTTATTATATATATTTTTTTATTATAGTTTATTTTTTAATAGAACGAACTCTTTTACATATATTACGAGGGAGATATTAGCTGCTTAACTTACACATAAACAAACAGAAAATTATTCAAAATGGACTCATACTACTCCAAAACAACAGGGAACGTAAGAATCGATGCTTCCGAGCGAAAATGCATGACACTGCCGAAGACAAGATATGCTATGAATGTAGATAACAATAAGTGATCAAATAATCGAGATCGGTGCTGATTATTTGATGAATCCCAAAACTATATAAACTCAAGACTTTGAGTACTTAAAGTTACTAAATAAGTTCATAGTTTAAGATAACCAAGTTTTGCTTGAATAGACATTGTATCACACTTTCAATAATAGTTGGGCGTGTGGCGTAGTTGGTAGCGCGCTCCCTTAGCATGGGAGAGGTCTTCGGTTCGATTCCGGACTCGTCCACTTTTTTGTTATTTTTTTTAAAAACTATTTTGGTTACTTTGTTATTCTTATGATACACACTTTTAGGTCTATGTATTTGGTGTCTATTCATTAATTGCTTACATTCGCTTCTCTATAAAATCAATTATTAGGTGTCTTGTGGAGTAGCAACCCTTTGTTCCACAATGCTATCCAATTTTCTTTTTTTTTGCTCATTTCCTTCTTCTTTTTCCTCTTCTTCTTGCTCTTGTTCCTCAGTCTCTACATTATTATGCCTTTCTTGAACATCAATTTTACCCGTTATGTCTTCCCCTTCATCAACTTCTTCTTCAGCTTCCTCTACCTCCTCCTCAACGTCTTCTTCAGCTTCCTCATGCTCATCTGCACTTTCTACTTCGTCATCTTCTTCCTCTTCATCATCATCTTCTTCTTCCTCTTCATCTTCATCTTCATCTTCATCTTCATCTTCATCTTCATCTTCATCTTGTTCCTCTTCTTCTTCTTCTTCTTCTTCTTCTTCTTCTTCTTCTTCTTCTTCTTCATTTATATTTGGTTGTTCGGGTGGATATATATCGGATTCCTTCTCATTATCCCATACTATGTTAAATCTAGTTACTCTTGGCTTTTCAGCTAATATGTTTCTTACGATATGATCGACTTGGACTTTAGCAGGTGGATTTTCCCTCAATTCTTCGTTATCATATTCATTATTAACGTAATAACCAACTCTAACAAACTCTCTACCATCATATGAACAACTCAACAATATCACGGTGACACTAACTAATTCACTGGCAGGAATCAATTCAGCAGAGGGGGGATCTGCAGAGAAAACAAATTTATTGACACCGACTGGAACAGGACCTACTAGAATGGAATCTAATTCTTGATCATGTTCTAATGAACGAGATGAACCCACATACGTTAGTTTCCATTCTAAATCATTTTTTAATGGTTCAAGACATTCAAATGTTATTTCGAACTCGTATGGATCTGTAAATTTTGCTGGGTTGTTTAATATCTCTATCCCTAATAATGATACAATTGACATGTTGTTATGATCGGTTGTTTTTGTTGTGTGATGAACTTGGTAGTCTTGTTGTGCTTTTTATTTATTTTCTTCTTTGGAAACAAATTTGCATATATTTTAAATTTTAAAGAACATTAGGAGGAAAAAAAGTTTACGCGTTTTATTCAAAGATTTTATTTTAAATAAAAAAAATCAAAATAAAGACGTGTTCACAGGGTAATAATCCTGGAACAAACTTTACATGTTTGGGTCTATCGTTTTGTAGAAATGGATCTTTCTATCACTTGATGGTGCGTTATTCATTTATTCTTCTGGTCCTGTACATCCATTAATGAGAGGCTATTATTAATCTATCAATTCAAGAGTTGGCAACATTGTTGCTACTCAAAGCCAATTTTTATTCAATTTTATTTAATCTTATTTTATGTACCCTTCGACTGTTAACACAAAATTAGTTAGTAAATCACTGATGCTGTAGATTTATTGTATTTTTGGATGTATTATTTGGCATTTAATATGCAATAAATTTGTTTCGTCTCCTCGCAAAATAGAACGTGCCTGTTGGAACCGAACATTCTATAGATGGATAGGATATGACTATCAAAGAGCAAGTTATTATGAAAAGAATAATTCTAGAATTGATAAAAAAATTGTAGAATAGGCTTATTCGAAAGGTCTGAATATCTCTGGTTTCTACGTGAAGATAAAAATACGCCAAAAGGAAAAGTATATAAAGGACAAGAAATACAAAAATGATAGATAGCAGTATGTATATTTTTTACTTTTAGTATGTAGAAGGAAACCACGAAGAAAAAACATTGTATATTATAAAAATGACTGAACATTATCAATTTACTATTGCTCCACAAGATAAGAATTTAAAATCCTATCATAACCTTTCATTACTCTGGAAAAGCTAAAGTATTTAACATTAATCAACAACGTTATTAAGAACTAGCCATACAAAACAACATCAAGCGTGGTTTTATTTACTTTTTAGTTATGGAATATTTTATTTTCTGACAAATTTCGCTATTCAAAATAAATTCAATTCCCAATTGAATAAACTAAACATTAAATATTTTAAAAATTTCTTCTTCAATTCTAATTGATAGTATTGAAATCTGTGACAGATGTGTCACAGACATTATCACTCGTATAATATGACGAAGAAGACGACACCTTAATTAGGCTGGATAAATATTTTCATCATAAAATAGAAAGAAATCGAATAACTAGATTTGCAGGTTTACTTTACATGTATATTTTGGAAAGTAAATAAACTCAGACTAACACCTTCAACCTTTCCATCTTCAATGGATAAGATCTTGGCGTGAGTTTTAATATTTAAAGATTCAGTGCTCATATTTATCTTAGAATAACTATATTAACAAAGTTTAGCAGGGTGCAATTGGTATCTTAGATTCCAATTTCTTTATAAATTACATAAAATTATACAAATTGCATGCAATATCGAAATAATTTCATATATCTTACTCACATGTTTGTTATTTCATTAAAATTTGAATAACAATGATTTATCTCATGTTCCACGAAAATTGAACAACTTGCCCTTTTTCAAACTGACACTAATAAATAGTCCCTTTCGGATGTAAAGCGAATCGTTCTCCCACCAATTACCAATACACTCCATCTGCTCTAAAAAAACTTCAAGGCAACAGAAAGGGAAATTTAGCCGCTTACAAGGGTAACATCTCCACCCCGACATTTTCGAGACCAATATTCTCGGTTGTACACGGTTTTCTGTGTCGATTGTACATTGCTCAAAGTTCTAGAACAATCAGAACCCACGTGACCTTGCTCCACGTATGTGTCTGTGCCCATCAATTTGGTTTCCTAAAAGGGTCAATATAGCACTTTAAATTATTACCCGTTCGAGATATATGGCTCTCGGAACAAGACAGCTAGCTAGAAACAATCCTAAAACTTAATCCTGAAAACTTTTCATTGCCAAGTTCGAGAACGGTGTGTCTCTCATGTTGCAAACTTGTAAAGTACATAACCACTACTACTACTACTACCTGCCTCACTCTGCGTCAAATCTCATCAGCATGATACAACAGAAAAGAAAAGTGCAAAACTTTTTCAGTCACTTCTAGATCAAAAGGAACATTATGGAACTATACCATTGTAAATGCCACTCTTGTACACCAACACCAATGATTTCCACTTCTAATATAAATAGGGACTAATCCTCAGTAATCTCAAACGAACAAACTCTTGCCTTCTTTTCCGAAACAGAACCAATTCAACTTTATAACTACTACCACCAATACCACAAAGAAACAAGAATACCTAGTCAATTGACTTGATTCTCAAAATTACATTCATTTAATATACCCTATCCAACTAAGAAGTCTTTCTTTTCAATATAATAATAATAATTACACTCATTCATTTGCCATTATGAAATTCTCCACTGTTTTACTGTATGCAACTTTAACCTCTGCGGCTCCAGCTGTTCATCACATCCACAACGACAAACGTGGTGTTGTCACTGTCACAGAATACGTAAATCAAGACGGTGCTGTAGTCGTACCAGCCAACGGTGTCAATAAACCTGTAAATACAAAGACTACATCTACTTTGAAACCAACTCCAGCTGTATCTCAAGTAATCGCCACTGCAACTGTAAAAGAGAAAAATAACAATGATGACAGTGACGACGGCGATATCAGTGGGGATTTGGCTGCATTCTCTAACCCAACTGCGAAGTTCAAAGATGGTACCATCAAATGTTCATCATTCCCATCTGGTCAAGGTGTCATACCCATCAATTGGTTAGATTTCAATGGCTGGTCATCCATAATGAACTCAAATGCACAAATGTCTACGGAATGTAAAGACGGTTACTACTGTTCATACGCTTGTCAAGCTGGTATGTCAAAGACTCAATGGCCTTCTGAACAACCAGATAATGGATCCGCTTTGGGAGGCCTAGAGTGTAAAGATGGTTATTTGTATCGTACGAATACTGATGCAGATTTCTTGTGTCAATGGGATAAAGACACCGCCAGCGCCGTTAATAACTTAAATAAAGATGTCGCTATTTGTAGAACAGATTATCCTGGTTCTGAAAATATGGTCATTCCAACTTTGGTCAATGCTGGCAAAACTCAACCTATTAGTGTGGTTGATGAAGATTCGTTCTTTAAATATTCAGGGAAGAAAACATCGAGTCAATTTTATGTTAATAATGCCGGTGTCTCTGTTGAAGACGGTTGTATTTGGGGTGACTCTGAATCCCAAGTGGGTAATTGGGCACCTATTATTTTTGGTGCCGGTTATACCAATGATCAAACCTACTTATCATTGTTACCAAACCCAAATAACAAGAATAAAGCCAATTTCAACGTAAAGATTGTCGGTGCTCATGGTTCTGAATTGGAAGGTGATTGTGTCTATGAGAATGGATCATTCTCTAATGCTGATGGTTGTACCGTTTCTGTCCTTTCTGGTTCTGCTCAATTTGTCTTCTATTAAATTCTTTATGATACCCAAATCCCATTGTTTCATTCACGCAGGATATAGATAAAAACATATCCATTTTCTTAAAGTTCGTTTCTATAGCTATGTAATATCTAGCATACCTTATAAAAATTATACAGTTTCTTTTATTGAAACGTTAGTTTTTTCTTTATTTTTTTTAAAACGAAATTGACAACCCCATAATTCTTTCTTCACACCAAATAACCCACCTAACAGCCTATTTTCCATCACTTTTCCACTTTGAATAAAAGTAAATCCCTTCTTACTCAAAGTCTTTTTCAAATTCGTATCAAATGAAAACACTTCCACAACTAGCCTCATCGACTCAATCACTTCAGATGATGATAATGTCTTAGTTCTAATCATCGCCCAATCAATCATATCATCAATAATACCACTAGGTAAATAAACTTTCCTTGCACCAATACTGTTAATGTTCATAGTTATCGAATCATTTTTCTTACTCAACGCATTATTCTTGGAAATGCTAATTAATGCAATAGGTGTATTTCTATAAACAATAATATGCACGTTATCTAGTGATTCCTTCTCAACATCCTCTTCAAAGTTGGCATTATTACGCAATTTTTGTAAATCAACATTAAACAATGATAATCCATGCGAATTGACAATTTGATGAATCTTATATTTGAAAAAAGAATCTGAAATACGTGATAGTACGGTGAAAATGAATGAAGTACTGATGATTGTGAATAAACAAGCAGACAGGACAGCCTTCTTATTCAACATGCAAAAATAATAAATCATAACAGAAAAGGAACTAAAATCAACATTGGAAGGTAAAGTTATCCTAGGAGCAGTGAATATGACTAAACATATTATGATAATAAAAATGACTACTGGGTGTGTTATCAAATATTTGTTGGCTAATGCCTGCTGTTGCTTTAAAAAATCAACTGAAAGGTTTAATGCTGCTGTGGCATATTCCGGTTTCAATGATGTGACGAAAATGGTAGGTGGTGCATCTTTGTTCAAAGGTTCACTTAACGATGCATCCACCTGTTCAGGAATAGTATGAGTTATATTCTTCTTCTTTTGGGCCATCACAATAAACTAACGATACGGTAGGTTTTTTTTTTCTCCCCCCAATCCACTTTCTAAGATTTTTTTTTGTTTTTTTTGCTGGATTTACCTTCCACTTTTATAAGCCTTCGTTTTTGAATTAATCAATTAACTCTTCTCAACGTGGGAATCCATTCGAAGTGAAATTTTCAGGTGACACAATTTTTTCCCGAGAAATGCAAAATTGTCAGATTTCGGTTTTGACATTTCGAAAGATCATAAATCTGTAATCAAGGATATTCTTTACTCAGCTACATTGGCTCGTGTTTGGAAGCTTTACTTCTGTCATATTAACATAAGAGTATAACCTCCCTCCTCCAAATTATTAAGATAATGGTCACCCCCATCGTTGCTCCAAGTATCCTAGCTTCCAATTTCGCTAATTTAGGTTGTGAATGCCATAGAGTGCTTGACGCAGGTGCTGATTGGCTACATATTGACGTTATGGATGGTCATTTCGTCCCCAACATCACATTAGGTCAACCTATCGTAACCTCTTTACGTAAAGCTGTACCACGTTCCGGTGAACATTCCGCATTTTTTGATTGTCATATGATGGTGGAATCTCCTGAGAAGTGGGTTGAAGATTTCGCTAAAGCCGGTGCTGATCAGTTCACTTTCCATTATGAATCCACTAAGGATCCATTAAGCTTGGTTAAATTGATCAAGTCCCACGGTTTGAAAGCTGCATGTGCTATTAAACCAGGTACTCCAGTGGACGTCTTGTTTGAATTGGCTCCACATTTAGATATGGCTTTGGTAATGACTGTGGAACCAGGTTTTGGTGGTCAAAAATTTATGTCTGATATGATGCCCAAGGTGGAAACTTTAAGAAATAAGTTTCCAAATATGAATATCCAAGTTGATGGTGGGTTAGGTAAAGAAACTATTCCACAAGCTGCTAAAGCCGGTGCCAATGTTATTGTTGCAGGTACTAGTGTATTCACTGCAGCTGACCCTGCTGAAGTTATTTCATTCATGAAAGCTGAAGTTAGTCAAGAATTAACCACCAAGGGTTTACTGGATTAAATCGAAGAGGTATATATATATTTATACACAAATTATGAAATAAACACTTTACTCAAATACTTGATCTATTTTTATTTTAATTTACTAATATACAAAATGATATTCTTTTCTCCCTTTATAAACATGTTTACAGAAGACTGTCTATGGGAAAACTGGGCCACCAAGAGAGGTACCTTGACCTGTACCAATGACTAACCCTTGACTTGAAGAGTCTTCAATGACGTTCCAAAGAGCGTCCTTAACTTGGGACAATGCACTCTTTTTCTGTTCCTCTTTTGCCATTTTCTTACTTTCCATATCCAAATCTATATCCATGTTATCCTCTAATTTTGCAGTCAAATCAGTCAACAATCTTCTTTGCTCAGCATATTTCAAATTTCTTTCAATCTTCTTTGCCCTCTTCTTAGATAAGGTTCTCGAAGTGACCACACCATTGGTGGAAGCAGTCCCATTACCAGCACCATTTTCAATCTTCCCATCACGATAAAGATCCAGTGCCACAGACTTAATTTGTCCCGATTTAGAAGAATCCGATGATCTGGCAGGTTTCAATTGTCCTGCTCTTTCACGTGCTGCTCTTTTCTTACCTGCCTTCTGAGCCTTGCGGTGTAAGTTTACTGTTAGTTTTGGTCTATTTATAGAGTTCTTAGAAGGCATCTTGGTTTGATATGTGTTTCTCTTCTATCTGGTAGGAACCCAATGGAAATGATATATAAAAGTTATAGTATAAAAATGAACAATATTCTGCGATGAGCTGAAATTTTTTTACAAATCTGGATAAATAATCGTGCACAAAGATTTTTGGAAACCTGAAAGGGGACAAATAAGCCAAAGCGACCGTTGTTGTTCTGAGAAACTTGTGAGTTGATCAAAAAGTATTTGAAACAGCAGTAACCGACCAGTTAATCATGTCTACGGATAGAAAATCTACTGAAGCAGACGATGTGTTTGAGTTTTTGGAATCCCTACCAGAAACAAGCTTGAATGGGAAAAAGGACACGAAGAATATAGAAAAAGATAAAACGAAACAAGGTGACGCAGGTGCTGATGAAGATATAATGGAGTTCTTAGATGAGTTGGAAAAGAGCAATGTTGACATTTCAAAGGACGGCAATAAGAAAAAGCTAGAAACTAGGAAAGAAGTGACCATCTCAGAACCAAAAGTGGAAACCGAATCTAAAGAGCAGGAGGAGAAGCAGGAAGAACCTGTGGTGATAGATGACAATGCTACCGAGGGGAACGAACGTCAAGAACAAGTGAATGACCCTATTACTTCATTTTCTAATTGGTGGTCATCTTCCGGTTCTAATACAGTCTCATCTCTATGGAACAAGACTACAGAACAAGCAACAACACACTTAAAAAAGGTCCAGGAGAAAATTAATCAAGAACAACAAATTGAGGATTCTCTTGCATCGAAATTGACGAAGAACTTGAATCCAATTAAGATATCAGAATTGGCAAAGAGTCTGTCCAAGATTGTCGTTGGTGATACCGAAGAAATTCTACGAATTCATCTGGTTCATGATTTAATAAATTATTCATATTTGCAGTACCAAATAGAGACCAAATTTGATCAGGTTCTATCTTCTCAAGTACAAGGAGGTATAAGGATCTTTGTAGACGAATGGGGTAATCCAAATAAAAACAGTAAACCTTCGTTTACTGGTGGCAGTGAAGATTTAACCAATGGAAAATTCTTGAACAGAAAATTGAATTTATTCAATGGGAAGATTACTGATGGTGAAAAATTAGCATTTGCGAATTTGGACAATTCCATAAAATTGTTTAATAAAGCTCATGAAGAAATTGAGAAACTAAAGAAGGAGACAAAGGGAAAAGAAAACGAAAACGAAACCGTCGATGAGAAATCAGAAGATAAAGATCAAAATAAGATTAGTGATATATTTATTGCCATCCTGCCAATTGCAAACCCATCCTCCGGTAAAGATGATGAAGACATTATCACAACTGATCCTTCCTACCCAGGTAACTTCAACTTCACTATTGTATTGAAAGATATTACAAACAACATAACAACGATAACAAGATCACAAGGGTTTCCATTAAAATGGGTTAAATGGTTAGAAAACAGTGATTCTGACGAGAAAAAGACGGAAATGATTGACAAGAAAGATGAAAACGAAAGCGAAGATGAAGAAGAATTAGGTGTCGATCCTGGTGATTGGGTCAAAGATTGGATAGAAGATGGGCTAAATCTATCATTTGGTATTGTGGCTCAAAACTATGTTATCCAAAGAATGGGATTTTAATAAACTAAGAGAAAAAATAATTATACTAATGTCCATATATAATATTATATCTACACGATTTTCAAGCGCATGCTTAACAAAGCCGGCACAGAAGAAAAAAATAATACTGTTAAAATTTTATAATCTCATCGCATCTTATCAATTCAAAGAAGAAAGAGAAAAGCGTAATATACTTGAGGTTTTAATTAGATTTACAAAGTGGTATCGCTATGAAAAACCCAACATGTTTTTCAGAATACAAGGATATCATCCAAGAAGGTGATCTGGTACTCATTTGGATCTCTAGAGATCAAATAAAACCTGTCATGATGAAACAAGAAGAAACTTTCAACACACGTTATGGTACATTTCTTCATAGCGATATGATTGGGAAGAAGTATGGTTCACAAATTGCTATCCGTACCAAGGGATCGAATAGGTTTGCATTCGTTCATGTATTACAGCCTACACCTGAACTATGGACTTTATCTTTACCACACAGAACACAAATTGTTTATACTCCAGATTCTTCCTACATTATGGAAAGATTGAATTGTGGTCCTGGCTCTACAGTCATTGAAGCTGGGACAGGATCAGGATCATTCTCACATGCGTTTGCCAGATCTGTGAAGAAATTATTCACTTTTGAGTTCCATCAAGTTAGATACGAACAAGCATTATCAGAGTTTAAAGAACATGGTTTACTGGATGAAAATGTCACCATTACACACAGAGACGTCTGTGCCGATGGATTTAAAATTAAGAAAGGTGACACTACATCTGCTACTTTGAATTCTTCGGAAGAGACAAAATTAAACGCTAACGCTGTATTTTTGGATTTACCTGCACCATGGGATGCCATTCAGCACCTAGATAGTGTCATTGCTAAAGACGAGAAGGTGGACTTATGTTGCTTTTCTCCCTGTATAGAACAAGTGGACAAGACCCTGGAAAGCCTAGAAAAGAATGGCTGGATTAATATCGAGATGGTAGAAATTCAAGGGAGACAATACGAATCCAGAAGACAGATGGTAAGAACTGTAGACGATGCATTGGAAAGGTTAAGAGATATCAAGAGAAGAAAATTGATTGGAATGGAAAGACGCAAGAGGCAATTAATAGAAATGAAAACTGACGAAGAGAGACAAAATCAAAACGATAATCAAGTGTTAACAGAGAAGACTGAATTCAATCCATTCGGAAAAGGTGGAAGAGTGAAAGAAGGAGATCCTAAGTATCAATGGAAAGAAGTTACTAAGATTGAAAGCGAAATAAAATCTCATACATCCTATTTAACATTTGCATTCAAGATTATGGACAAAATGAGGGTTTAAACAGAATAATTGAATGATGAAGGAGGGATGTCATCAACCTTATTTATTAGTCAATAATTGTATACCGTTATCTCATAATGAAAAGTCTATATCTTTACGACGTTGTTCCATCAGTGGCATCCTTTCTCGTATCTGTTTAAGCTTATCCATATCTATTTCCGCATGTATTAACTGGGGTTGATTATTATTCGGAGCTGCCCTTGCAAGCACCTCTCCCCATGGGTCAATTATCATAGAATGTCCCCATGATTCTCTTGTAATACCAGATGGTGTTATATCGAGATCCCCGATACCGATGTCATGAACGCCTTGCTGACCAGGCATAACAATATAACATTGACTATCCAGTGCTCTAGCTTTACCCAATATCTCCCAGTGCGCTTCACCAGTCTTCATTGTAAATGCACTGGGGTAACAGATGATCTCAGCCCCTTTGGACCTCAATTTTAGAGCTAATTCTGGAAATCTGATATCATAACATATTGCAGGACCCAATTTGCCCACGGGTGTATCTAGTATTTCTCCGACTGATTGTCCCGGAATGGTGGAATTAGACTCCTTATATTTCAGTCCATTTGGCACATCAACATCAAACATATGTAATTTTCTATATATTGAATTTAGTTTACCTTGACTTGAAATGTACACCAAAGCATTTTGTATTCGGTCTTGTCTCTCATCTGAGGGATCTGGAGGTAGATGAACACCAATGGATACATCAATTTTCTTTATTGATTGTTGAACCATCTTTGTTATTGAACCAATAAAACCTATAGAATCATGTGATAATATTGTTGCATGTTCTGCACTTTGTGACATGAAATCGGTGGCTTCTGGAAAGAATATGACTTTAGCATCAATATCAATAGCTTGTTGAATCAAATTTTTCACCATTTGAAGGTTTCTGGTCACATTAGATGAAGAGCATAATTGTCCAACAGCAATTCTTGTGGATGTCATCGAGAAACCTGTCTATCTACCTCTTAGTGGGATGGAAGCTTCATAATGTATTGAAATGTTGTAATGGATAGATACGCGCGTTATTATTATAATAATGCGAGTATACGTTTTTTTTTCAGTATTAACAATAGATGATGAAAGATAACAAACAAAATATTGCAAATAAGAGAAAATAGCACTAAACCATATAATACGCCAATCTTTTTTCTCCTGGAATCAAGTATTTTTTTTTTGTGAAGGGGGTTTGATAAGAACGATAGCAAAGACAAATATTATAATAGAAAAATAAGAATACTGACAAGATGAGGAATGATACTATACCGCATGGGAATACCAATACCATTTCGGTGCCTGAGCAATTCATGACTCAGTTGCAACCGCACACGATCCTACTAAAAGACGGGGAAACGATAGCGACGATGTATCCTATTCCTTCGTATCCAGACTTACTGCCGATGGGGTTACTTAATTTCTTATTGGATGAATTTAATATGGAAATTGAAAAAGGTGATAGCTTTCCATACTACGAGATATTGGCTATGGAAGAATTCAGAAAAGTATGGTTCCATGAAGATGGTCATATTTGCATAATGGTACTTGGTGAGATACCAGAGTTGGATTATAGTATTGATAATGATTTAAGCGATTTAGAAAATAATTATGGGACGGATATAGATACGATGAGACAAACATCTCAATATAGAAAAAGAAAAGAGAGAAGGAATTTGAATTTGAATATTCAATGGGAAAAGCAATGTTTAGGAATCTTTTCATTACAATCTGGTTATCCTGGACGTTCATCACATGTTGTCACGGGTACTTTTTTGGTCAATGCAGGTATCCGGGGTAAGGGTATTGGAAGGACATTAGTGGAAACGTTTGTTGAGTGGTCTAAAAGATTAGGATTTACATCATCATGTTTCCCCTTGATTTATGGTACGAACGTGGGGATCCGTCGAATCCTCGAGGGATTAAATTTTAGAAGGATTGGTAAATTACCTGAATCTGCAATCTTGAAAGGGTTTGATGTTCCTGTGGATTCATTTATTTATGGGAAAGAATTTGCGCATATTACCAAGAGTATAGATTTATTACGAGATCCACAAAGGACTAATGATATAGCTAAATATGAGCGACTGAAATATTATTTAGAAACAGGTAACTATCCAGCGCATTGTGATCGTAATGAAAAGGCTAGATTACGTGTTACAGGAAAGACACATTCAATGATCAATGGTAAACTTATGACTAAAGGTAAAGAAGTTGTATATGACCCAGAGAGACAACGACAACTTGCGTTAGATTTCCATCTTTTGGAACATCAAGGAATTAATAAGGTGACAACTAAGATAGTGGAGAAATACCATTGGAAGGGGATTAAGCAAACCGTTTCGGAGATAATTCAACAATGTCAGAAATGTAAGATGAGATATCAGGATGGGACAGGAGTTGTTGTATTCCAGAAAAATGATGTTCCACAGGCAAGGATGATTCCAATACAGACTGTGGTAACGAAAGTGAATGAGAATGGTCAAGCAGGTAGAGATGGTAATAATGAATTCCATGATGAATTACAGGTTGTACTTAATGATGTCCAGGAGAATGTTGATCCATCAACCAATCTATCTAGAATGGCCGCAGCAGCTATTGGTTCATTGCAAGATCATGTCGATAAGGCGACACCACCTGATGAAATACAGAGTATGACGCATGGTAGTAGTAACAAGGCTCAAATGTTGAGGCAAAAATTAAAATTTGATAATAATGGACAAACTTACCGATCAGTGGCGGAATCTGTGGAGAATAATGATGGCTCCATGAATGCGTTCAATAAATTTCTTTCAAATGAAGGTATCATTAAGAAACGGAAGATCAGTCACCCCCTGAGTAATTTGAGAGGAACTGAAGGGATTGGTACATTATCTGTTCCATCACCTTTACAGAATGAATTGAGTGTAGTAGATAAGTCACAGAGTCAAGGACCAAGGGAGAGGAAGAACGGTAATAATGATGCGTTATCATTGCTGGATGATTCACATAGTAATGCTATGAATGAAGCTATGTTACATTTGGAGGGGAATGTTATGGCGGCATTAGAGATGGTGGAACAAGATCAAAATGTCAATGTGAACACAGGGAACGATGTTGTGAACGATCCGTTCTTTAATTATTATGGGTTTGAGGAGTATAGGGAAGAAGAAGATGAAGATTATGCTGAGAATGGAGACGACGAGGAAGATGAGGACGATGAGGAGGTGGTTGTTGAAGAAGAAGAAGTTGCCGGACTGGCGGAGGAAGACGAGGAAGACGAAGAAGAAGAAGAGCAAGAGCGTAGAGATAAGATTAGCGGTCATTTCGACAATAACCAAGGGAGCTTGTATTACCAAAATTAAATATATATATATATGTCTACGGTAGATATATGAAAAGAAATTGCATAGGACTATTACAGGTATCTCTCTCTATTCCTTAGAAAATCTCTGGCGCTCTGCTCAATACGTGAACGGAGAAAAAAAATTTCAAATCGACAAAACTGTTTTGTATATAATAGTTGGCAAGAGCTTACAAGCTGGGAAGAAACAGGGAAAGAAGATCCTTGAACGTCAATTATCAAAGCAGAGACCCATAAAAGTGCTTCGGGAGGTGGTATGATATTCTTTTTCAAACAGATTCGAGACATTTTTGCACAATCGCACTCTACGTCGCAACAAGTTCGGCTATCCAGGAGAGCGTTTTTCCAATTACTAGGATACCTTGGTAGCTGTGTTGTTATATCGTTAGTGGCTCAATCCAAGTACATTGAATAAACAAACACTAAATATATAATTTCTAAAATTACTATATGTAATGCTAAATAACATTCATTTGATATGAAACAAACCGAGAAGAATATACGTCATCAGATACGCATCCACCACTGTGGACGGTGTGCTATAAAGCTTGTCGACAGTGAAAGAGAACCCTTGCACAGATCCGATCTGGTAGACTCTCGCAGTGGTCTCCATCTAGCTTATGGTTCCAGTAGCGGAAACTTTGTTTCCAAAAATAGAGCCTAACTAGTCGTAACATATTGCGATCCATACACCTACACAGTGTGCACACACACACAGATGCATCAACAGAGGCTAGTTCCCTGGACAGAGAACTGCATGTGTCCAGCACAGCAGACCATTCCGTCTATAATTAGTGTCGTCCCACTGCAATTATTGTGCCACTTGTGCTCAATTCTCCTATTCCGGCAACGACGCCTATTCCTAAACAGGAAATTACCCTCTCGCGTGGGACCTCGCATTCTTCTCCTGTTACCGCGAGTGGGCGATCGACATAGGATTTATAATTTATTTGCAAGTGCGAATGGCAAACTAGAACACATTTAATGCTTTTGCAATGAAACACTGTTCTTCCAATAGGCTCCATCCAAAAAAAAAAAAATAGAACCACACAGGAAAAACCTTGAACAGAACAGAATAGAGGAAACTAGATCAAAATAGGAGAGAAGCATTCACATACCAGCGCAAGAACATACTCCCTTCCGTTCCCCTCCAGACCAAATAATATAATGAACAGCTCGTTCTCTAGGCTATCTCTAGATGCAAAAATGGAATCTTCAACAACAATCGTCGAAGATAGTAATACTGCTTCCACTCCCGTATCAAACCGCGCATCATCTCCCGTGAATCAAACCGCCACTACGACGACACCAACGTTGAATTCACACAGTACGCCAAACGTGAAGAGAACCTCCTCAACGTCATCAAATTATGATAATATAAATGCTAACTTGCACGCTCGTGTGAAGGCCTTCCAAGAACAGCGTGCCTTGAAAAGATCCACCAGTGTAGGAAGCAATAAAAGTGACAAGGAGCAATCGCAACAGCAACCTATCTCTTCATCCTCAGCGGCATCAGCGGCTTCTATTCAACAAATAGTCAATAAGCCATTGCCACCATTGCCACCTTTGAATTTGTTATCTAATAATACAAACAAATCTCCAACTCATGACATCAACGCAACAATGCCCTCAAGGACAAATATAAACGCATCTGCCACTGTATCTCTACCACCATCATCATCATCATCATCACCACCATCATCTTCTTCTGTTGTATCTAAGGAAACCGTACAATTTAAAGACGTTATAACGAATACAACAAAGGATACAATGATAGGACATCAACAAGCAAAGGTACAAACTACTATAGACGAACGTAACATAAGAATAAGACAACAGCAACAACAACTAAATCCAAGTAGGAGAGCCCCAAAACGTCCGTTAAACATATCATCACTACCCAAAAACAATATCAGTAGTACCAACACGGCATTGAAAACAACATCAACTTTTGCCTCCACCACCACTGCAACAAATCATTTACCTATCATACTTCCATCAAATACAATATTACCGAACCGTCCTAAACAAAGTTTAAGTGCAAGACGTGGTCTGAAATTGCCTCCAGGCGGAATGTCATTAAAATTGTTCAATAAACCACCTCCATCAACAACATTATCGTCGTCAAATAGTGATGAATTTTCCGCATCTCCTTCCAACAAGACTCATAAAAACGGTAAACATTCTAACCCAGGTTCTCTAATTAATGGTGTGCAAAGCACCGCCACTTCATCAAATAATGAACAGCATGACACCGAAGGTACCACACCACAGAATAATAATAGTAACACTAACTCCATTGGATCAAACAGTTCTGGTGGATCTGGTGGATCTGGTGGTCTATTTGCCAACTTTTCCAAATATGTAGACATTAAATCCGGTTCCTTGAATTTCGCAGGTAAATTATCATTGTCCTCCAAAGGGATAGATTTTAATAACGGATCCAGTTCGCGTATCAATTTGGATGAATTAGAATTCCTAGAAGAATTAGGTCATGGAAATTATGGTAACGTGTCCAAAGTGCTACATAGACCTACAAATGTGATAATGGCAATGAAAGAAGTAAAATTAGAATTGGATGAGGCAAAATTCAGACAAATATTAATGGAATTGGAAGTGTTACACAAATGTAAATCACCTTACATTGTCGATTTTTATGGTGCTTTCTTCATCGAAGGTGCTGTATACATGTGTATGGAGTACATGGACGGTGGCTCATTGGACAAGATATATGACCAGGATCCCGAAATCGGTGGCATTGATGAACCCCAATTAGCGGTGATTACTACTGCTGTGATAAGAGGACTAAAAGTCCTAAAAGATGTACATAACATCATACATAGGGACGTGAAACCTACCAATATTCTATGCTCTGCCAAACAAGGTACTGTCAAACTATGCGATTTTGGTGTTTCTGGGAATCTAGTAGCATCAATGGCAAAGACTAATATCGGATGTCAATCATATATGGCCCCCGAACGTATCAAATCATTAAACCCTGATATTGCAACCTATACAGTCCAATCTGATATCTGGTCACTTGGTTTAAGTATTTTGGAAATGGCACTGGGTAGATATCCATATCCACCAGAAACATTTGATAATATCTTTTCACAATTGAGCGCAATTGTCGATGGACCTCCACCAAAACTGCCCACTGATAAATTTAGCAAAGAGGCACAAGATTTTGTATCACTATGTTTACAAAAGATTCCTGAAAGGAGACTCAATTATACTGCATTACTAGAACATCCTTGGTTAGTAAAATATAGAGACTTCGATGTCGGTATGAGCGAGTATTTAACCAAGAGGAAAGAATTGAAGAAAAAAATAATCTGTGAAAAGGGTAAAGATAATGTACCTAAAAAGGTACCCGCTCTACATATGGGTGGGTTATAAAAATATTTTTCCCTTCCACCACCTTTTCTTCAAACTTTTATGCATCCATTTACAACAATTTTTAATATTTTCTTTGAATATTCCAATGCACTCACCGATTCCATGTATCATTATATTTCTACAAATTATTTAAAATTCACATACACATACATATACATACATACATACACACATACATACATTATTTTTTGTAACTTTTTCTTAAATACATGCAATAACACATCACAAAAAGAAATGAATACCATCGTATATTACCGTATCTATTTCTTTTTGATTTTTTTGTCTTAGATACGCGGCTTATTTTCCTGGAAACTGAATTTTCCAGTTTTTTGAAATTTCAGAACCTGCCAACTAATAATAATATGGTCACCAGCCTCGAGAGATAAGAAATCAAATCTGAGGCAAAAAATCCAATCATTAAAGGACTATACAGTCTTTTAAAAGCAACATAATTATTAATTTAATATTGCTACACATCATTGCAGAAACTAGAACACACACATACACACACACAAAAGTCTTTATAACATTAATAAAAGCATCTTCGAGTTTTAATCCTACTCTCTTCAAAGAGTAGTGTACTTTCAGCAAATTATACATCAAGAAATTTCACATAATGTTCAAGAGAACGCTAACTCAAGTTTCAACACTAGCTCCATTTAATGCAGAATACAGAAAATCATTTGGTCATAAACTTCGGGATTTCATAGCCGCTGCAGGACATAAATGTTCCCCCATTAAAAAATACATCTTCCCCAATTTCATTGCGGTACATTATTTCTATATTATCTCATTGACTATTATATCATCAATTTTAATGTATCCCGTGAAAAATGCACGATATATCGATATTTTGTTTTTAGCGACTGGTGCAACCACTCAAGGTGGATTAAATACTATAAACGTTAATGATTTGACGTTATATCAGCAATTGATAATTTATTTGACTTGTGTTATAGCTACGCCAATTGTGATCCATGGCGGTCTCGCATTCGTTAGATTATATTGGTTTGAAAGATATTTTGATGGCATTAGAGATTCATCCAAGAAAAATTTCGAAATGAGAAGAACAAGAACTATATTGGAGAGAGAATTGACAACTAGAACCATTTCTAGAAACAAAACGAACATGTCCCGGGGAGGAGGCAGATTTACAAAGAGGAAACCATTTGAAAGTGATACAAGGAGAGACGATTTCCAGGAAAAATTGTTTAGTGGGAAAATGGTCAATAGAGATGAAAAAGATCTTAATCCAAATATAAACACAAGCACACCAAATGAAACTTTGTCACCACAGGAGCAATCAACTTGGGATGAGGCTAAATCTCCAGGGCACAGACGTCAAATAAAATTCGCACAAGATGATAACGAAAGTTTGGATACTGGCATACGGCATAATACTAATAAAGAAAGATTCGTTAAAAGGCGAGCTTCTGAAGATATTTCGCCAACTGATATATACAGTTCGATTATGATGCT
Source organism: Naumovozyma baii (assembly GCA_030568095.1). Taxonomy (NCBI): domain Eukaryota; kingdom Fungi; phylum Ascomycota; class Saccharomycetes; order Saccharomycetales; family Saccharomycetaceae; genus Naumovozyma; species Naumovozyma baii. The sequence continues at coordinate 18,936 of JAJLTG010000074.1, forward strand.
TAGAAAGCAACATGAAAAAAATACTGAGAAAATTGAAGGTCCTGCATTAGTCATCAGAGCTCCATCAGATACCAAGACTCAAGGTGGTACCAACGAAGAAAATAAGCCTTTACAACAGCGACATCAAACTGATGAAGTTGAGTCTATCCATTTTGATAATGAAGAAGAAAACATGACAACGGGAAAAGACGAAGATAATCACGAAGGTCAAATAACGGACGAAGTGAGCTACATTAGTGATAGTCCAAATGATAATAGCATAATACTAGAGTCATCGCAGGATGGGTTGACGACTCCCTTCAGTTCTGAAGTAAGTTTATCTTCATCAAATATGAGTATGCAACCTATTTCACCAATACGAATGCGGTCACCAACAAAAGATAACATACCTAATCATGAATCAAACAATTATGCTCACTATGATAACGGTCCATCTATTCAATTTGATATAACGAGGCCTCCTAGACCCCAAAGGAAACAGCCGAAACAGAATATTAAATATTCTCCACGTTCATATTTTAATTACAAGAAGAAATCCAATGGAAGCTTATTAAAACGTATCCCAAAGGGTAAAAGATTTAGGCAACAAATTAAGAGAAGGCTATCTACAGGTTCTATTGATAAGACTACTGCTGGCCATGAGACGACTGCAAAAGAACAACAAGCAAGACCTGACTCTGAAGGTGATTTTGAAGAGTATTTCGCAGATAATGAAACTGATGATGATGTGGCAAATCATTTAGACAACCACCCAGCTCAAAAGAAACGTTCGTCATTGGATCATACCAATGGTACGCATGAAATTACAAATGGATTACAGAAATCAAGAACTTACGACATAGCAATGTCAAGGGAATTAGATGAACTATCACAGAAACCCGAATTTCGAAAGATGGTGTATCAAAATTGGAAATTAAAACATAAGAAAAATTCTAGATTTCCGCATCTTTATCATAACCGAATTGAATCTGTGTCACCAACAAATGAATCTATGGACCGTGATAGGTCATCAAGTACTGAAGAAAATAGTGTTGATTCTCAAAACTATGACGAATCAGAAATCGAAAGCAGCTATAACTCTCCGGGGATATATGAAAGAGGTAACACTCTGGATGATGAAGCTAATTACTATGGTTTACATTTTGACCCTGATGTCAATTTATATTCATCACACGCACCATTTGCAAGAACTATGAGTACCAATTATTTATCATGGGAGCCTACCATCGGACGTAATTCCAATTTTTACAACTTGACACAAATTCAAAAGGATGAATTAGGAGGTGTCGAATATAGAGCAATCAAACTACTTTGTACCATCCTACTAATATACTACATCGGATTTAACATAATGGCATTCATTATGTTGGTACCATGGATCTGCGCAAAAAAACAGTACATATCAGTAGTTCGTGCTGATGGTGTTTCTCCTGCATGGTGGGGGTTTTTTACTGCGATGAGTGCATTTTCAGATTTGGGTTTAACAGTTACTCCAGACTCCATGAATTCATTCGATACTTCCATTTATCCCTTAGTTGTTATGACCTGGTTCATTATTATTGGTAACACAGGGTTTCCAGTTTTATTAAGGTTTATAATCTGGGTGATGTTCAAATTGGCACCTGATTTATCTCAATTGAAGGAAAGCTTGGGGTTCTTATTAGATCATCCACGCCGTTGTTTCACCTTATTATTTCCTAGTGCTGCTACATGGTGGCTACTAATAGTGTTACTTGTTCTAAATTTTACCGACTTGATACTTTTCGTCATCCTTGATTTTAGTTCCAAATACCTTAAAGGTATCAATAGGGGACATAGAGTGCTAATGGGGTTATTCCAAGGTGTTTGCACTAGAACTGCTGGGTTTTCAGTACTAAACATAAGTGATATGCATGCATCCATTCAAGTGTCCTACATGTTAATGATGTATGTTTCTGTGCTACCCTTAGCTATTTCCATTAGAAGAACAAATGTCTATGAAGAACAATCGTTAGGGATCTATGGTGAGATTAGGACTCCCGAAGAAGTTGATGAGGAAGAGGAAGAGGAAGAAGATAATGAGGAAGAAGAAGAAGAAGAAGAAGAAGAAGAAGAAGAAGAAGAAGAAGAAGAAGAAGAAGATGGTAACGATACACCAAATAGTGAGAACTATAAGGATAGTTCATCAAATTCTAGTTCTTCCAAACCAAAGAAAAAGTTTAAAAAAAAGAATACATCTGCTTCATCCTTTATCGGTGCCCATTTAAGAAGACAATTGTCTTTTGATCTATGGTACCTGTTTCTTGGACTATTCATCATCTGCATTTGTGAAAATGATAAAATCAAGAATATAGACGCTCCTGGTTTTAACGTCTTTGCAGTGTTATTTGAGTTGGTCAGTGCCTATGGTACAGTCGGTTTGTCATTTGGATATCCTAACACTAATGAGTCATTTTCTGGCAGATTTACCACATTATCCAAGTTGGTCATTATTGCGATGCTAATTAGGGGTAGAAATAGAGGTCTGCCATATAGTTTGGATCGTGCCATAATTCTGCCAAGTGATAGGTTAGAACATATTGATCGCATAGAAGACTTAAAATTAAAGAGAAGGAAAATGTCTACAAAGGATAGTGATGCGATGACTGGTTACATCAAGAAGAATACCAAATGGATACGTCGTCGGATACCGAAAGATTTAAAACGAGCACATACAGTTCACAGTGGACCCTCTCGAGACATGTATTTGATGCATGATATGGCTTGACTGAAAAGCGACCAAAGAACTAAAATACAGATGATAATATAAACGCATACCCAATTATTATTTCCATGAGACATATTAATGGATTTTATCTCAATACTACATATTTATTTACTCAACAATGCATTAAGTATTAATTACCCGATAGCTAATGGAACTAATACGTTTCCGGTGCTCATCGAAATTGCTTATATTAAAAATAATATAGGGTTCAATATCGTAGGGAAGAGTCATGCTAACAACGCCCGAAGAGCAGAAAAATGTCGAGCTTTTGATAATGTAAGAGTATGTGGTGCACGAGTGTTACAACGACATTTAAAAAAATTCTGTATATTTGTCCTAAAATCCAGACATCCCAAATAAAAGAGAGAAATTTTCTTGAATTCTCCATCGGCGATTTTTTCAAAACTGCAACATGGAAAACATATAAATATGAAGAGAAAATCCAATATTCTCAAGGCAGTTTCTTATGTCTTGCTCAAAATGAAAAAGAGGTATGTTTTTATCATACCAATTTTCTTTCTATTAACTTTTGTTATAGTACCTTCTTATTCTGTAGTTCTTTTCTTGCTTGAATTAAGAAGCTTAAACCTAACCAGCCAAAACTTCATCGCCAACTCATTTTCTGCAAATTAGTTGAAATAGAAGTAAACAAACATTTTATTTGGTTAAGATCAGAAACATTCTAATAAAAAACTCCTCTCTTTTCGATCAAACTCGAACCCAAATTTTGTTTAAATTGATAAAAGTATGTTATTTGCACTCTTCCTATATCTTTTCAGATTTATCACCGAAGGAGTTAACTTCTCAATAGCTCACTTTCTGCACGATCACCACTCGGATAGATTTTCCTGCGCTTGCTTGACTCTGCCGAGGTTTCCTATGATGAACTCTTGGCGAGCATTGAAAAATCATTAGATTTCTGTAAGTATAACTAGTCCATCTCAAAGGTGAATCTGAAAAATATAAAACAGGAACTTTTCTTTTATTTGATAGAACTTATTATCATCTACTAACACTTTTCATCATTGTGATCTCTTTAGCTACACATTATATTATATTACATTATAAAAAATCTTCAAAAATCACCCTTATTTCAAGTTAAATGTCTGCTGTTATTCCTATCTCTCCAATTACTCCTGCTATGGAGTCCACTGGTGATCGTCTAATTACCCTAGAACTAAAGGACGGTACTACCTTACAAGGTTACTCCTTCGGTGCTGAGAAGAGTTGTGCTGGTGAATTGGTTTTCCAAACCGGTATGGTAGGTTACCCAGAATCTATTACTGATCCTTCTTATGAAGGTCAAATCCTGGTCATTACTTATCCTTTAGTAGGCAATTATGGTGTTCCTGATTTCAATTTAGAGGATGAATTTGTACATCAACTGCCTCGATATTTTGAAAGTAATAGAATACATATTGCTGGGTTAGTTATTTCTCACTATACCGAAAAATTCTCTCACTGGTTGGCCAAATCTTCTTTAGGTAAATGGTTAAAAGATGAGGGTATTCCAGCTGTATATGGTATTGATACAAGAGCTCTTACCAAACATTTAAGAGATGCCGGGTCTATGCTTGGTAGATTATCTTTACAGCAGGTCGGCACTAACTTCTCACAAGCTACTTCTATCGAATGGAGGAATAATTTTGATATTCCAGAATGGGTTGATCCCAATATTCAAAATTTGGTTGCCAAAGTTTCAACAAAGGAACCAAAATTATACCTACCTTCAACTGACAACAAATATATAAATATACAAAAGGGACCATCTGGGGAAGTCTTACGAATCTTAGCTATTGACGTTGGTATGAAATATAATCAAATTCGTTGTTTTATCAAACGGGGTGTCGAATTGAAAGTAGTTCCATGGGACTACGATTTCACTCAAGAAGATTACGATGGTTTATTCATCTCTAATGGTCCAGGTGATCCATCCGTATTAAATGAACTTTCTCAAAGATTAAAAGCTGTGATTGAAACAAAAAAAACTCCAATATTTGGTATTTGTTTAGGTCATCAATTAATGGCAAGAGCCACAGGTGCTTCCACTTTAAAACTTAAATTTGGTAACCGTGGTCACAACATCCCATGTACTTCTACCATTAGTGGTCGTTGTTACATTACTTCTCAAAATCATGGGTTTGCGGTTGATGTGGATACGCTACAGGCTGGTTGGAAGCCACTATTTTATAACGCTAATGACGGTTCTAATGAAGGTATCTACCATTCTGATTTACCATATTTCTCCGTTCAATTTCATCCAGAATCCACTCCAGGTCCAAGAGATACCGAGTTCTTATTTGATGTTTTCATCAATGCTGTTAAGGATTTTAAGACCACTGGTGTTTTAAGACCGATCGAATTCCCAGGTGGAAAGATTGAAGACAATTTGAAGGCTCATCCAAGAACTGAGACAAAGAAAGTTTTGGTTTTAGGTTCGGGTGGTTTATCTATCGGTCAAGCTGGTGAGTTTGATTACTCTGGTTCTCAAGCTATCAAGGCACTAAAGGAAGAAGGTATCTATACTATATTAATTAATCCAAACATTGCTACTATTCAAACTTCAAAGGGTCTAGCTGACAAAGTTTATTTCTTACCCGTTACTGCTGAATTCGTTAGAAAAGTAATACTGCACGAACGTCCTGATGCTATTTACGTTACATTCGGTGGCCAAACTGCTTTATCTGTTGGTATTGAAATGAAGGATGAATTTGAAAGTTTAGGTGTTAAGGTTCTTGGTACTCCAATCGAAACTATTATTACTACTGAAGATCGGGAGTTATTCTCCAATGCCATTGATGAAATTAATGAAAAATGTGCCAAATCGCAAGCTGCCAATTCTGTTGAAGAAGCTGCAGCTGCCGTAAAAGATATTGGTTTCCCAGTTATTGTTCGTGCAGCGTATGCTTTAGGTGGTCTTGGTTCCGGTTTTGCTAACAATGAAAAGGAATTAATCGATCTATGTAATGTTGCATTTGCCTCTTCTCCACAAGTCTTAGTTGAAAGATCAATGAAGGGTTGGAAAGAAATTGAATATGAAGTTGTTCGTGATGCTTTCGACAACTGTGTTACCGTGTGTAATATGGAAAATTTCGATCCATTAGGTATCCACACCGGTGATTCCATTGTCGTTGCTCCATCTCAAACATTATCTGATGAAGAATATAATATGTTAAGAACGACTGCTGTCAATGTTATAAGACATCTGGGTGTTGTTGGGGAATGTAATATCCAATACGCATTGAATCCGTTCTCTAAAGAATACTGTATTATTGAAGTGAATGCTCGTTTGTCTCGTTCTTCTGCATTAGCATCGAAGGCTACCGGGTATCCACTAGCGTACACTGCTGCCAAACTAGGTTTGAATATTCCATTAAATGAAGTTACCAATTCTGTTACCAAATCCACATGTGCTTGTTTCGAGCCATCCTTAGACTATTGTGTTGTTAAGATGCCAAGATGGGATTTGAAAAAGTTTACTAGAGTCTCCACAGAGTTGTCTTCCTCAATGAAATCTGTTGGTGAAGTTATGAGTATTGGTAGAACATTTGAAGAAGCAATTCAAAAGGCCATTAGATCCACTGAATATTCAAATCTAGGTTTTAATGAAACAGATTTAAATATCGATATTGATCATGAATTATGTAACCCAACAGATTTACGTGTATTTGCGATTGCTAACGCCTTCGGTAAATTAGGATATTCAATCGAAAAAGTCTGGGAACTTACTAAGATTGACAAATGGTTTCTATCTAAATTATATGATCTAATTCAATTTGGTAAGAAGGTCACAGCTATCGGTGCTATTGAAGGTTTTCCATCTAATATTTTAAAAGAAGCTAAACAACTTGGTTTCGATGATAGACAAATTGCTAAGTTCTTAAACTCTAATGAAGTTGCTATTCGTCGCCTAAGAAAGGAATATGGAATTACCCCATTTGTGAAACAAATTGATACCGTGGCTGCTGAATTTCCAGCGCACACAAACTATTTGTACATGACTTATAATGCTTCTGCTCATGATTTAACATTTAATGATCATGGTATTATGGTTCTTGGTTCTGGTGTTTACCGTATTGGTTCTTCCGTTGAATTTGATTGGTGTGCTGTTACAGCCGTTAGAACTTTACGTGCTAATAAGATCAAGACAATCATGATCAACTATAATCCTGAAACTGTTTCGACTGATTATGATGAAGCTGATAGATTATACTTTGAAACAATTAATTTGGAAAGAGTTTTGGATATCTACGAAATTGAAAGTTCTGCAGGTGTTGTTGTTTCCATGGGTGGTCAGACTTCTAATAACATCGCTATGTCACTACATCGTGAGAATGTTAAAATTCTGGGTACTTCTCCAGATATGATTGATTCTGCTGAAAACCGTTATAAATTTTCCCGTATGCTAGATCAAATCGGTGTCGATCAACCAGCCTGGAAGGAATTAACTTCTATGGATGAAGCTGAATCATTTGCTGAAAAGGTCGGATATCCAGTTTTGGTCCGTCCTTCTTATGTTTTATCCGGTGCTGCTATGAACACAGTATACTCTAAAAATGATCTTGCTTCCTATTTGAACCAAGCTGTCGAGGTTTCACGTGACTATCCTGTTGTCATTACTAAATATATTGAAAACGCCAAGGAAATTGAAATGGATGCTGTTGCTAGAAATGGTGAATTGGTTATGCATGTTGTATCTGAACACGTCGAAAATGCTGGTGTTCATTCAGGTGACGCCACTTTAATTGTTCCACCTCAAGATTTGGCCAAAGAAACTGTTGACAGAATTGTTATTGCCACCGCTAAAATTGGTAAGGCCTTGAAGATTACTGGTCCATACAATATTCAATTTATTGCCAAAGATAATGAAATCAAAGTTATTGAATGTAATGTTCGTGCCTCTCGTTCATTCCCATTTATCTCAAAAGTTGTTGGTGTCAATTTGATTGAATTAGCTACAAAGGCTGTTATGGGGCTTCCATTTGAACCATACCCTGTTGAAAAATTACCTGACGATTATGTTGCTGTTAAAGTACCACAATTCTCTTTTCCACGTTTGGCTGGTGCGGATCCAGTTCTAGGTGTTGAAATGGCCTCTACTGGTGAAGTTGCATCTTTTGGTCATTCTAAATACGAAGCATATTTAAAAGCTCTAAAAGCTACTGGGTTCAAACTTCCTAAGAAAAACATTTTGCTATCCATTGGGTCGTATAAGGAGAAACAGGAACTGTTACCATCTGTTCAAAAATTACATAATATGGGCTTCAAATTGTTTGCTACTGCCGGTACAGCTGATTTCATTTCCGAAAACGGTATTCCTGTGCAATATTTGGAGGTCTTGAATGAAGAAGATGAAGAGAAGAAAGAATATTCTTTGAGCCAACATTTGGCTAATAACGAAATTGATTTGTACATTAATCTACCTTCTGCCAACAGATACCGTCGTCCGGCTTCTTATGTTTCTAACGGTTACAGAACTCGTAGAATGGCTGTTGATTATTCTGTTCCATTAGTTACCAATGTTAAATGTGCCAAATTGTTAATTGAAGCTCTTTCAAGAAATATTCCATTAAACGTTTCTGAACGTGATGCCCAAACTTCTCACAGAACTATCACAATTCCAGGATTGATCAATGTTACTAGTTATGTTCCAAATGCGTCAAATGTAATTCGAGGACCAGCTGAATTAAAGGAAACAACTCGTTTATGCTTAGAATCTGGTTTTACCTTCTCTCAAATTATGCCAAGATCTTCCAGTGGTCCAATTATCACTGATCCTCATTCTTTGAAGGCAGCTTTATCTGCTGCTCAAGATTCATCATATACTGATTTTTCTTTTACTGTTGCTGGTACTTCTAATAATGCTGGTTTGATTAGTAATACTACTGAACAGGTTAGTGCATTATTCCTTCCTTTCCATGAATTGAAGAATAAGGTCTCCACAGTCGCTGAACTTTTGAAGACATGGCCAATTGAAAAACAGGTTATTGCTGAAGCCAAAACAGCAGATTTGGCTTCTGTTCTTTTGCTAACCTCATTACAGAACAGATCTATCCATATTACTGGCGTGTCCAACAAGGAAGATTTAGCTTTAATCATGACTGTCAAAGAGAAAGATGCAAGAGTTACTTGTGATGTTTGTATTCACTCTCTGTTTGTTACTCAAGAAGATTATCCAGAAGGTGTATTTTTGCCAACTAAAGAAGATCAAGAATTTTTCTGGGAAAATTTGGAATCCATTGATGCATTTTCTATCGGTATCTTGCCAACTATGCTGGCCCAAGTTACTGGTAACAAGGTTGACATTGGCTCTGGTATTAAAGATGCTTTACCATTATTATTATCTGCTGTTGAAGAAGGTAAGTTAACTCTTGACGATATTGTTCTACGTTTGCATGATAATCCAATTAAAATATTCAACCTACCTGAACAAAAAGCGGTCGTGGAGATTGACCTGGATTATTCTTTTAACAACAGAAAGAGATGGTCACCATACAACAAGGGTGGTTTGAACGGTGGTATAGAAAGAGTTTTGGTTAATGATGAAACTGTTGTTCTAAGTGGTGATTTGATTGCTATTCAACCAAGTGGTATATCTGTTGTAAAAACTCAAACTAATGTTGCTACAGCTATTAACAACGAAGGTCACACACCAACTACCTCCTTAGGGAAGAGAAAATTCTCTGTATTTGGGGAAAGACCATCTTTTGCAAATGTTGACGAAGCTGAAAAATACATGGATCAGCCTATCGAACAGAAGTTAATGTCATCAAGGCCTCCAAAAGAACTAGTTGCTCCAGGTGCCCTACAAACATTGATTCGTGGAAACAATCCATTCTTAGGAAGAAATATTTTATCAGTTAAACAATTTAGCCGTTCAGATCTTCATATTCTTTTCGGTGTTGCTGAAGAGATGAGAGCCGCTGTCGCTAGAGAAGGTGTCTTGGATTTGATGAAGGGTCATGTTATTACCACTATCTTTTATGAACCATCCACTCGTACTTGCTCCTCATTTATTGCTGCTATGGAACGCTTGGGTGGTAGAGTTGTCAACATCAATCCTTCTGTTTCTTCTGTTAAGAAAGGTGAAACTTTGCAAGATACTATTAGAACCTTAGCTTGCTACAGTGATGCAATTGTTTTGCGTCATCCAGATGAAATGTCAGTCCATATTGCTGCTAAGTATTCTCCAATTCCAATTATCAATGGTGGTAATGGTTCTCGTGAACATCCAAGTCAAGCATTCTTAGATTTATTCACTATTCGTGAAGAAATTGGTACCGTCAATGGTATAACAGTCACTTTCTTAGGGGATTTGAAGCATGGTAGAACTATCCATTCGTTATGTCGTTTGTTGCTACATTATCAAGTCAGAATTAATCTCGTTTCTCCAGCCGAATTGAGAGTCCCAGAAAGTTTAAGGAAGGAATTAGAAGATGCCGGATTATTGGGGACCGAAACTGTTGAGTTATCACCTGAAATTATTTCCAAGTCTGATGTGTTGTACTGTACTAGAGTCCAACAAGAAAGATTTAAGACTCCGGAAGAATATGAAAAATTCAAGAACGCATACGTTATCGATAACAAGGTTTTGGCCCATGCTAAGGAAAATATGGCTGTTATGCATCCACTTCCTCGTGTGAATGAAATTAAGGAGGAAGTTGACTACGATCATCGTGCTGCTTACTTCAGAGAAATGAAATATGGTTTGTTTGTCAGAATGGCATTGCTATCAATGGTCATGGGCGTGGACATTTAAGCATCTCACTTTATAGCATACTATAAAACTTTTTATTATTTAATTCGATTAATATTTATATAATACCTAAAACTCAAAAAAAATATAATCATTGAAACTTGATTTTTTAACGGCTTATTCTGTAATAGTCAAAGATGCCATGCATACAAACTGCACGAGGCGATAATAAACTACTATGATCAAACATTAAAAACGAAAAAATTTATCAATTAATACCAGAGGAAACTAATAATAATAGGATGTTGAGACTATCCAAAACTAACATTATACAGAGCTATGTAAATGGGACGATTAGAAGGGCAATTTACGTCAGTACAAACAAGACGAAAGTGAAGGATGATTCAAAAGAATGGGAAGCAAAGAATCAAATTCTTCTGAATGCAACAGCGTTACTCCGATCCAAGAACAAGAACAAAAATAGCCCGAGTAACTCGATGAACCAACCAAAGTCAAAGTTCAAAGATACCTCCAAATTGTTTCGTCAAACTGAAGATAATAATCGTAATAATAATTATAAGAACAGAGATAGAAAGTTGGTAATTCGTTGGACCACTGGATCTGAAAGAGCGCAAGAAGCTGCCAACGTTGTAGTACAGAAATTGTTAAAGGTTAACCCTAAAGGTACCATTAAATATTTCAACAATATGACGCATCAGTTAGAAATTGGAAATATACGGACTTTCTTCAAAGGGATTGATTTACGAGAAAAAGGCATTTCTATTGTCAACATCCAAAAGGATGCAAATGATGTTGATATACCTGTCGTTAATTTGGTTGAAAGCAAAGTTGCATTGAATGAATATTCTGATGTACTGGCAAGAAAAAAGGCAATAGAGATGAATACTTTAGGATTAATGGGTAAGAAATATTTAGCCTCTCAAGAAGGAAATAAAAAGGAAACTAACATATTAAAACATATAAGGCTATCATGGCATATAAAGGAAGATGATCTTTGTAAGCAAAAGGCAAATGAAATAATTAATTTACTGAGGAAAGGTTTTAAGGTGAATGTGTATATTGATAACAAGAAGAATGGTGAATCTGCAAACTGGCTTCGGTTATTTGATGGTATGCAAGCTGATTCTAACGAAAGCGAACAGAAACTTTCACGAAAGGAGGTAACTTCTCGAACGAAGGTGTATGAAAAAGTGCTTGAAATTGTTGAAGAACATTCTGTGAAACCAGTAATAGAGGGGAAGATACAGACAAGAATGTTGATTAAGTTGAGCCCAAAGGTTCCATTAAAAAAGAACGTAGACACACGAAAACTAAAAGAAGAGCGTAAGAAAGAACGACTAGAAAAATTAAGAAATCGAATTGAAAGAAAGAGGGAAAGAAACTTACAAGGAGAATAGATCTTTCAAAATGTTTTTTTCCCTTATAAATACTCTTGTAAAAAGTTACTTAGTGTTAGTGATATACTATATATTACATTCAATATTTTGTCTTGATACTAGTTCCAGCGTATCATTTTCAATGGGTAAAGACCAAGGAAAATGATTTTCATTTTTAATTTTCACTTCATTACATTTAATATCCAGTTTCTATTTTTTTTCAAAAAATGCATTTTTTATGTTACAAAGTTTTTTTTTTAACTTCTTATATGTATGTAACGCTGAAAAACTACCAAACTAACAAACAAATATTATTTTTAATTTGGCATTGCTAATAACTTCGGATGAGATAAAATACCGACTTTTTTTATACAAGCTTTTGTTACTGTAATTAAAAAAATATGAATGGAGGTATTCTATTTGAGTAAGAAAGAAGGAAGAATATCATGTATTGTTTGTATTGTTATTATTCAGAAGTCTTGTTGAAAACAAGAAATGTTTAGCGCATTCGTATGCAGTCCACGATATTGCAGTAGCAGGCATATTTGCCAATATTCTTGGCTGTAAACCTCTCCAAAACCCCTTCCAGCCATATACCATTATGATTGCTCTTGCAGCCTTCTTGAAAGTATTTGCCTTTCTTAGGATTTCCAAGGACACAACGTTACTCCCCCTCACCTGAATGACGGTCTTAATACAATCTACAGGCGTTGTCACTGCAGCAGCAATGGCACCACTTATACCACCGCATAGACAATGAATTAGTGGATTATAATGATGCAGTGGGTTCAAGAATTTACTTGTAGATTCATAAATCATGAAATTGAAAGCTGCAAATGGGATATTCATAGCGATAGTTGTCGGATAAGAATAATAAAAGGCTGATATACCTTCATTCTTATATATTGTTCTGGCTACATTCCATACATTTTCACCTTTCAAATGAGACAGTTGCATTCTTTGCTTTAACGTATCGAATGGATTCATGAAAAAATCCGATGCCACGGTTGCGGTAGATCCACTCATTGCAATCCTAATAGGTTGATATGAATCTCTTTCGGAATCATGAATTAAATGAGCCTTTGTGAATTCATATGTTGCGAAATATACGGCATGAGCAGGCCCAGCACCCAGGATCACTGATTGTACACCTTTCCATAGTGCCAATGAGCCCTCCACTGTTGATATATTGGATATTTGTCTTATTAATGACATGGGGATAGTGGATTGACCTTGCATTGATTGTATGCGAGTTTTCAATGCGTCTATGGGGAACATTATTGAGTGCTCCATTATACCTGCAAATGCACCAGCTAATAATTGATGCGAGAGAGGGGCATGGGATGGTAATGCTTCATAATCTATATCTGCATCGAAGTCTATTGTGCTGGAAATGTTTGGAGATCTTGATTTATTTGAGTTCATTGTCATTGTTTTGGCATATATGGTTTTGAAGATGAAGCAGCGAAGTTAGGAATGCCACAAGCCAATCGAGTATATTTATTTACAAGAAAAAGTGGTCACTTTGCAGTAGATTGTTTTTCTTCCCTGTCAATTACTTGGTTCATATATATATGTATATATACATATATATATACAATTTGGCACATTATATTTCATGCACGTAGATTGGACGATTACCTAATCCGTGGGCTGTTCCGACTTAGACCATCATGTGATAGAACGTCAGTAAATAAATTCCAATGAATTAGTGGCATCAATCCACGTGACCAAGTGTGGGGTAAAACCCACTAGTGCTTACATAAGCAGGGCATTTGAGTTGTGTTTTTTGTTTGCAGGCCCCCAGCACCCGCACCCGTTCCAACGCCCTGTCATGCGTTTACTGATTAGATATGAGCATGGTGTATCACCATCATTGGTGATAGTGGTGCATCACTGCATTGTTGTAAATACACGTACATACATATGTATATATATATATATATATGACCTTGGGACTGGTCTCTTAATTATTGCCAGTACCTACTTACATACTCATATTCCTTACATTACAGCTCTCCCAGCAACAAATAAGTTAAATAAATAAGTAATGATCGCTCAAAGTACGAGACTAGCCGCTACCACTGCCACATCTGCCATGTCAATGACTTCGCGTGCTGCCATGTTACAACATATGTTCAAGAAAACAGCAGGGAATTCGTTCGCTTCTTTTAAGGAATATAGAGAAAGTGCCAAGACTTATGGTCCTTTGAGTGCCTCTTTGGCTACGAGGAGAAAGTTAGCCCATGTTCCAAAATGTTAAATTAGTTTATTTTTACTCGGATGGAAAATTTTTCAATATTCAATGGGACAAGGTCAAAGACAGGGACGAAACAAAAAAATTCTATAGCTTAAATGTACGAATCAATTATAGATATACATAAAAAGAAAAAAAAGTCTACTTTTCGTTAATGTTACTAATCTTATATTAGAGTAAGTTGCACATTGAAATAATCTTGGGTGTCACTAACAGCACAGTTAATGGAATCCCTGCATAAATGATATATCTACCTATAATATCAATCCTGGGTACACCGACGTATAAGGGACATTCTTTCCCCTGATTTTCTTTAATTCTTTTCTGCAATTCCATATTGTTAGACTGTCTATCATCAGGGAATTTAACCCATTCAATCAAGATATGATACACAATCCTTTTACTCAATAAGTATTTCCAAATAATTACACATGTGACACCAACAATTATTCTTGCCAATGAATTGAAAACACCCTCATAATGAATTGAGTACACTGTGGTAATAATGCCACACGATCTATCCATGATCCAATCCCCAATTTCCAACCCAACAACAACACTAATAAATGCAACACTATCCAAGAAACAGGGACATTCATCTACAGGTCTAATATGATAAAATAGCAAGAACAACCCCCATAAAACACTCCAAATCGGGAACCACCAACATTTCCCATACGGTATATTACCAATGATCACCTTCACCACCATACATATCATGCCCACAATGGCACCGCTGATTAGATCCAATATACCATGCATGCCACAATAAACTCTACCCGTGACAAGAGTAACGTAATAGACCAAAACGAGACATAACATACAAAATTTCGACGACTCACTCAGTGATGCATCCTGACTGATCAAATATGTGAAATATAGGGTAACACCAGTAGCATTAGCACAATGTGAACTTGGTGCCCCATATTCTTTCTCCGTATATTTACTTAGCGTGATACGATGTAAAGGTGGTGCTTGAGGTCTTGGAAGACACCAAAAATCTTTAAGGAACCCGGTAATGTAGATGGAATAACCTAGGATGTACACCAGATCCTTTGTCATTTGATATTGCCCCAACCATACTGGAATTGGGAGACAAATGACGTAGAATGTATGAGATCCCATAATCGCTGTATATGAGAAGAAGAAATCTAGAAGCGGAGATCTTAATCTTGATTGCCAATTAGCAAGGTATAAAGACTGTGATTGGGTGTATTTGACCAAATGGGAACGAATCGCGAATCTTAATGGATGCATTCTTTTTTGGAAATGAGCTGCATGGTGGTTCCCGGGGTCAATGAGTACGAATGCTTCTTGTATATCGTTTGGGTTGGAAAGTGTTCTGGCTCTGGCTCTTAGCATGGTTGCACCGGGAAGCTCTTCATCTTTGCGTTTACAATCCATCGGACCTGCTGTGATTATCAAGTGAGTGTATACAGTCGTTAAATTGTATGACAAATTGGCATGTTCTTAAATGTTAATGTAATAATATTGAGATGCTATTTTTATCTTCGTCCCTTATATATACTTAATATATAAGAATACAGTCATAAACAATTTATGACTGTACACCCAAACATACGAACACCCATATCTTCATTAACAAAAGGTTCTGATTTTTTTTGTTTTTTTCTCTCCAAACCAAACGATCCAAAATTCCGGATAGACGCAGACGCGGATGCAGTGGAATTTAGTGAAATGATCGACTGGCTTGTTCATTGTATACATTTAACGGCAGCAGTTATTGTAATACAGCAAAGGATAGATTGATCGATCAACAAATAAACCAAACATGGAAAACGATAAGGGTCAATTAGTATGTGTGAAATGTACATATCCATAAATTTGGGGGTCCGTAGAGAACTCAGGGGGGAACGATGAAACCAAGCAACGTATAAAGAATACATTTACACTACACAACAAGGCATAAAACAACATTATACATGTGATTTAAAAAAAAAGATGGTGTTACTAAAAGAAATTTGTGAATGGTACAGATAAACTAGACTTAAATCAAGAAACAAAGGCTTGATGTCCCAAACTAGCAGCCTATGAGTTTAATGCAAATAAATAACTTTCATGAACTGACTATCTGTATTACCTTCTCTCAGACGTCTCTCCCATTTCTCAAATCAAACTAAGCCTAATCAAGCATATATAAGCATGTTTTACTAACGAAAAATGAAAAAATGAATTCCCATTCTAATTTCTTAATAACTAGGTCGAACTATACGTTCCAAGAAAGTGTTCTGCCACTAACAGAATCATCAAGGCTGATGATCACGCTTCCGTTCAAATCAACATTGCCAAGGTTGATGAAGAAGGTCGTGCTATCCCAGGTGAATTCATTACTTACGCTTTGTCCGGTAACGTTAGAGCTAGAGGTGAAGCTGATGATTCTTTAAACCGTTTGGCACAAAATGATGGTTTATTGAAGAATGTCTGGTCTTACTCCCGTTAAGAAAATTCAAGAACAATAACTTACATTTCCATTATACCAACCCTACTTTATCCGAACTAGATATATATATATATATGTATCATATAAATATAATATAGTATATTTTAATAATAATATTAATTACTTTGACGGCGCCATACCCCCTTCTACTACGGCAGGACAAAATTTGAAAAATATTGGAAAATTTGAAATTTAAAAAACGGAGCATAATAATCAGACACCAAGAGGGGTTTTTTGTACAAATTATATGCACACATCCATATCTATATATATAGTGATTTTTATTACTTAATTTTTTGTGAAAATATATATGATCTTTCAATTATTTCTTTGAAAGTTTATTTGCATTGGCCTTTTTCCAAACAATAATCATAGTATTTTAAATCATTTTACAACCTGAATCATTATTTTTTTTTTATAGATACATTTGCATACACAAAAATCAGACTAGAATCACTAAATTAATAAGAATTAATGGTGGATAGCAATAACTTTACATCTCCGAATTCCATGTCACCAACACAGGAAACCAATCTTGAAGGTAACGTTAGCTCACAGGGTCTACAAACAAACAATACTAACAGCATTTGGAAATCAACTTTCATGAATAGACATAATTCTAATGCTGCTGTCTCACCACAACAACAATTTCAATTACCACCACCTGTTGCCACTGCTACTGGAAAGCAACAACAACAAAGAAATGTCTCCTTTACAAACCCATGGAGTGGGAATAATGATGTGATCCCTTTACCGCCCTCTTTTCAACAACAACAACAACAACAATATCAAATGGATATGGATGCAGATATGTTAGAGTCTTTCAAAAGACGAAAATCAAGTCTAGTAATCCCGCCATCAAGAGCACCTGCACCAAATCCATTCCATTATGATCCGTATTCTCAATCGAACTCTCACCAACAGCAACAAATATCATCAAATTTGGCTACACAACAAGATATGAATTATTCAATTCAACAACAACAGGAACAACAGCATCAATTATACAATGCTCATCAATATGGTGCAAGATTGGGTCCCTCCATGTACCAGGACTTCCAAAGAAGGCAAAGTATGGCAGCTTCACATCTATATTCAAATGGTCAGCCAAATAATATTTCATCTTATAACAATAATAGAAACATACCAATGAATAAGAATGGGATGACTCCCAATACAGCTAATGCAGTGCTATCAAACAACAATAATAATAACAGCATTTCAAATAATTACATACCTGGTACGAATAATGTTGGTAATTCAATGATATCTCCCTTTAGAAGACTGAGTGCATATCCAACTACACCAACAACAACTCATTTACAACCTCCATATAAGCAACTCCGAAGAACTGGTGAAGAATTACCTACACCTCAACCAAAGCCTTTAGTTATACCAACAATGAAAGTATGTAAAAATAAACATGACTTGAACCCCATAAAGAATCAAACACCGAAATTCAGACGTGCTTCTTTAAATTCAAAGACTATATCCCCTCTTTTAGCATTGACTAGAAACCTTATCACTACTTATCAACTATGTTCTACGGATTTTACGTATAAACCATCAAAGAACCCTAAACGTGTCTTGACAAAACCTTCAGAGGGAAGGTATAATAATGGGTTTGATAATGTTAATAGTGATTATATCCTTTATGTTAATGATGTATTAGGTGTCGAACAGAATAGAAAATACCTAGTATTGGACATATTGGGGCAAGGTACATTTGGACAAGTGGTTAAATGTCAAAATTTATCTACGAAGGAAATACTTGCTGTGAAAGTGATTAAATCCAGATCTGAGTATTTAAATCAAAGTATCACTGAGGCCAAAATATTAGAATTGATTAATAACAAGATTGATCCTGAAAATAAACACCATTTTTTAAGAATGTATGATTCGTTCATACATAAGAACCATCTTTGCCTCGTCTTTGAATTGTTAAGCAATAATCTGTATGAGTTATTAAAACAGAACCAATTTCATGGATTGTCTATTCAACTGATTCGAATATTCACGAAGCAGATGCTAGAGTCATTATGCATCCTGAAGGACAGTAAATTGATACATTGCGATTTGAAACCAGAAAATATATTACTTTGTTCACCAGATAAACCTGCATTAAAGATTATTGATTTTGGATCTTCATGTGAAGAGACACGTACCGTCTACACATATATTCAATCCAGATTTTATCGTGCTCCTGAGATTATCTTAGGCATCCCTTACTCAACCAGTATTGATATGTGGTCATTAGGCTGTATTGTGGCAGAATTATTTTTGGGGATCCCCATCTTTCCAGGGTCATCTGAATATAATCAGCTAACTAGAATTGTGGACACACTGGGGTATCCACCAAATTGGATGATTGATATGGGTAAAAATTCTGGTAAATTCTTAATGCGTATAGATGATGAAATGGAAAATGACGAAGATGAAATCACAAATCCAATGAATGCGAATAATGGTAATAAGAAAAACAACAAAAGATTCAGATTGAAGACACTGCATGAATTCAACATAAGTTTCCCTGATGCTAATGAAGAACCAGGGAAACAATATTTCAAATGGAATAAGCTACATGATATTGTAAGAAACTATAGAATATCAAAGACTATTCAAAATAATTCAAAGGCTATAGAACAAGAATTGGCTAACAGAGAATGTTTGAATCATTTTTTGGCGGGAATATTAAACATTAACCCATTAGCAAGATGGACTCCACAACAGGCATCAATGCACCCCTTTATTACACAACAACCATTCTCTGGAGAATGGTATCCACCGGGGTCTAATATCAGTGCCATGAATCGTCAAAGTGGGAACTCTGTGATGAAAGTGGGAGCTTCCAACAATTCTACATCCAATCTAAACGTTGATGTTAAGGTTCAAGATCCACTTGTTAAGGATAAGAGTACTTCAACAGAGTTTAATAAACTAACTATTGAATAAAATTCCTTCATTATTTAAAAAAAATAAAAAAGAAAATAAAGGGAAAGAAAGATAATTATGTAATATCTCATATAGAATCCATTACTAAATAATTTTTACGAAACACAGATAAGTTATAACATTATAGTTGTATAAAAAACTGTAATATTGAAAATAATTATATACATGAAAATATTCTTCCTTTCAGGCTTGTAAAGGTTGTTGTGGAGTTGCATCAGGTAATGGTGGAGCCATTGGCTTTGCCTGCCAAGCAGCGTATCTTTGGAACATTAAACCAACACCTTCAATGACCCCCAAAAGACAAGCACATGTAATAGCACTATTCCTAGTATGCTTCCAACCACCTCTTATAGCTAAGGCACCACCAGTGAAAAACCCAGCAATGATAGCATTCCACGGATCTTCTCTTTTTCTAACAGCTTTCACACCACAATCAAAAGTGGAGAACAACCCACCCCAAACACCGAAGTTACCACCAAGTACAGGCGCACGAGCTTTAATGGCGTTCATTGATCCCAAACGACGTTCACCAATGGGCGAATTTCTGAAACCTTTAATACCATGCCATATGACACCACCAATGGCACCCATGGCAAAGGCACCACCGAAATCATTTAATATAACCATCGGACATGGATCTCTTGAATGGTCGGCAGACATTCTTATCTATAATTCACAATCTTCTTTTATTTCCTCCTTTCTCCTTCCTCTCTTCCTCAGATGAATCATCGATACACAACTCATTTTGAAATCTATATATTTCTCGCTATGCTCCAAGGTCTAATCGATTTTCCAGATGCTCTCCGGGTAACTTAAAGAATACTATTACGAAACAGATTATATAACAGTATAAATTTTTTTGTTCTCATATTTAAATGTCTTAAACGTCAATGAAGATGGATACCTTGATCATGTATTGAGTGCTGAGGTAGTTCTGACTGCGGGTTGGGACTTGGATTTTGGTTCTGGTTTGGATTAGGATTTGAGCTATTATTGTCCATGGAATTCCCCACCGGATTTTCAAACTGAATAACATAATACACCACACCGGGATGGTTGTGATGATTCAGTACATTAAACGTCCCCATCGGCTCTTCATCGTCCAAATATTCGTACGAATCATTTGTATATCTGGGCACATCTCTCTTACTTCGTAGGATAGAGTCCGGACTGCTGTGTAACTCTGATAATGATATTCTCTTGTGGTGTCTTGCCACATGATGTGATGTGGATCTTCTCAACATTATATGTGTACTTATATTACGTTATGCTGCTATGTTGTATTTTCTATTTTCTATTTTCTATTGGTTATCTACTGTTTCCACACCTTGATCGATCGTGTCAACGAGATTGCTCTCTATATATGAATCCCATCCCTTGACCACGACAGGGCACGACAGCACGCGCAATGATAGCGACACATAATTCATGGTCCATCGAGCAATTTATTCAACTTCCTCGTCGTTTTGCTTTTCTAGAAGGTATAATCCATATGGCGTGGGCTTAACGAGCTCGATGTTTTGTTGCATCAGATCGTGGGCCTTGTCATGACCACCGTAGGACTTCTCGGGACAGTAAGGAAGGTATTCCCCCAATTTATTACCATCGTTCAACACAACAAACTTCTTTCTTGTTCTTTCATCGACAAACGTTTTCACCAAATCGTAAACCCAACTTAGCACCTTAGGTACATTGATAAAATATTTGGCATATAATAACTCAGGATAATAGTTTTGGAAAATGGAAATGGTCATCTTGCTACATTTCTTTATCTCAGAATCCATCTTCCACATCGAGACGCCTTTATAATCATGTACTTGTGTCATATAACAATTATCCGTATCTTGGAAATTGAGCAATCTTAATCCTCTCTCCATAAGACCAATTCTGTAACGTAAAAACTTGTTCACATCCTGAAAAAGACGCTTCTTTTTGATCAATTGACCATACAGGTTCCATGTTACCACTTTTTTATTGCTATCATGCTTCGGATAGCTTGCCAGTATACCCACCTCTTGTAACTCCTTATCATGGACTTCCATGAACGCACAGCTTAAAGGATTAAATTCCCGTCTCCATTTCAAAATGGCAACAAGATGCATCATAATATCATCATATTGGAACTGATATCCCTTGCATAACTTGTAAATTAAACAATGTGCAGTAGTTTCATCATAATACTGTGCTTCCTCTGGAGTATCACTTTTATTTTGAACTAATTTGTAACCATATAGCTCATCGTAGCCAGCACATTGATCTCGAATGATTTTAGGCAAATCTTTAATAACACATTCAAATGTGTCCTTCTCCTGAATGGTATCAAACTCCATTGTGCAGGTAGTTTCTCTATAACCGACCAGTATTCTCTCTACTTGTCTCGATGGGTAGGCTGTTTAAACGAACTGATACATTCATCTCTCGGATTTACTTGAAAAAAGGCGCATAGTTAATCGAAATGATTAGACAATATAGGTATGTATTGATATATACTATATATTTCCCTCTCCTGCTAACTGTTATGTTCTAGGAAATCATTCCACACCTGTATCCATTTATAGCAAACAGAATCACTGACCAACGAACTATATCTCTCACTGCTTATGTTCCAAGGTTCTAGATATTTGAAATCAACAATCTTATGAATCTCTTTTAATGGTACATCCTCTTTCAATGCTACTACATAACTTTCTGACGATAAATGACCCCAAGTATCGCCAAACAATCTTTTCAACACATCAAAATCATCCATTTCAATAAATCTCTGCTTTTTTAATCGTAATTCGTTCTCCGTAGAAATGTCCCCATAAATGGTGAAAAATTCGTCTATGCACATCTTCACTTCACGAGTGGGTCTGAATATAATAATTTGTGGTGTCTCATTGTCATTATTGGAAGTCTCATTACTTAAGAGAACACATGTCTCATTATCAATTTCCTCTGCAATCTCTTTACTATCTAACAACTCATCTATGTTCTCTAATATCATACAATCTGATGACAAATAACAGACCAATTCCAAAATTTCCTCTAAATGACTCCAAAACAAACTCAATTGATCCCATTTTTTGTCCATAATTTGGAAATTGGTCCCTATTAATGTGACATCTAATCTTCGTAGCTCAGATACGTCTTGTCTCTCATCATGAACTACATAAAGTCTATACTTGCTCCTAGTCAATTTTAATGAGTGATATAAGACTAAAAATGACTTGACCGATTGCATGGACATGTCTTTCAAAACGGTAGCCCATCCCTTCTTGTTTTCCACCATCGTTATTGACATAGCCGCTGTCGTCGCGGTAGTTGGTTCATTCATTGACATACCAGAAAAGGAACTTCTAGGATTTAACAATTGTCTTATCCACTGAACATCCTGTATAGAACTACGTCTGGTATTCATAGATGGCATTGCTTGAGATTGTGCTGGCAGTAATTGTGGTGAGACTGCTTTCTTAGATTCCTGCTGTGAAATTATATCACTTCTAGAGATAGAAGTAGGCCTTGCCATTGTTTCAGGACCACTTAAATCTAAATCGTTTAAGATATCAGCCATAGAACTACCTCTTTGATTCTCTTGCAAAGAATAATGATGTTTGAAGATTTGATAATCTGTACCTATATTGGCAGCAGATGTGGGTGTGGCATCCCGTGTTGGTACATTTGATCTGGGTTGATATTGCTGACGGAATGATGTTTGCAATGGCGTGGTTCTACCTGTGAATGAAGGTCCTATATGTAAAGCTGTCGCGGCTGTGGAAGCACCACACATGGCATAACTTACTGGCGTACCGATGGGTGATCTTTCTTCTATGTAATTAGCATATCTATCATTCCCACTGGAAGTTATGGATGCTAGATTCAACGGTTGAGGTGCTGGCACAGCTTCAGACCATGATTTCCTTACTGCAGCTGCTAAATCACCTGGTAACTCTTGATTTAACATATCATTGACATCTTCATTATTATCATACTCTTCCTCCATGGTGCAATTTTACTTGAGTGTGGGTTGTTTGATGTCTGCGTTGATTGATCGATTGTTCTTGGCATGCACTATTTTTCTTATTTGTTTCCCTAAACCTGACAATTCAAATTTGAGCCGATGTATGTTCATATAACTGCACAAAGAGAGAACAAAGATTCAAGAGATGAAAAGAGCATTTTCTCAGCTTTCCTTGGTTCTATCTAAGACTGAGAATGAAGATTTGAAGTCGACATTAAGATTATTAACAAGTAGAAGCTCACTAACAGGTTCAATACATCGGAATAAGAACCAGTTTACTCCTTTATTACACAATCGAAATGATACTACTACTGATAAGAAACACGTGGAAACTATTCTGAAAGTTCTGAATTCAACATTGCCTGATCCCAAGAATAATATCAAGAGAGTGAATACACATTATGATGTACTATTTGGACAACTGCAAAAAATGATAACGGAGTCCCTTGAAAAATCACCTGTAATCAAATCGACGAGTACCGTAATAAATCTCGAGTTACTCACCAATGAGCAATTATATGACCGGCTGATGCTTTTACGATACATAGATCAGTTGAAAACTTCCGATATGATTAAGGTCTTGCTGGCAAGGAACTTCAAAAGTTTTAATAAACTCATATTCAACATTGACGTGTTCAAACCGATAACTCAGTTGGAAATACTTATAATTACTTATTACAGGACTAAAGATATTACTATCTGGAATAAGTACAATATGGATTGGTTAAATAATTACCATCAATTACATGTGTCTGTGCAAAGAATTCTTTGGAAATGCCAATCGAAGAGTTTTTCCATCCATGATATTTGTAATGCCATCCCATCATGGACCGCTCGGGATTCCATAATTCTATATCAAAGTTTATATACAGAGATTGGTAGGTTACCTTTGCCAGAAGGTGAATCATTACGTTTCAGTAAAAATCAAATGATATTTATGAATTCGCTACAAATCATTGATAAGTTTAATGATAGCGTAGACAAGATAAAACCATGGCTAGTTAAGATTGTCAAATTAAGTATCGAAGATAAATTAGCTTATGAAATAGGAAGTCTGACTGCAGCAAATGCAAATGGGGTGTCGTTATATCAATTCAAATTTTTAAGATCACTAGAGTTGATACTTCAAAATTTCCAAAATTTCATCTCGAGACAACAATTAAAAGGTAAGACTGATGAAATGAGGCGACTGCAATCAATATTGGATGAGATAACTAATGAAGAACAAGAAGTCAAGGCGCAGATCTCTCTCAAATTTATATAACCCATACGTACTGCATATATACATATTTATTCGTTTATAAAAATAATATTCCAAACCATAGGTCATCACCGTTTCATGGGTTCAGCTTTACCAATTCCTTAGAATCGGAAGCAACCTCTAACAGCGATGGTTTTAAAGCTGGATAGAATGGAAATATATTCCGAAAAATATTATCCAATCTATTTGTTTATTCTATGATACTGTCGAATGTTTTCATTGAAAGGAAAGGAAAAAGAAAGGTAGGGAAACGTACAAATAAATTACTTGATAGTTTATTCTTTTGAAAGCGTATCAAATGATGTACTAACCCTTAACAATATCACACAAAGTTGTTCCCAATCCTTGGTTTATTTAAAATATTTTAAGAATTAAAAATAATCAAAATACAACAGGTGAAAGATTTTTTATAAAACTTTGTTTTCTTATATACACTCTTTTATTTTCTGCGGGTAACATATAAATATGCGATGTAAGATAGGGCACGTTTTAATTTGACTATGCCCAGATACTTAAGATTTGATAAAAAGACAAACAACTTTTCATTAGTATCAACTAACAATTGCCTTTCTGGTCATCGTGTCATTAGTAGTGGACATTTGCTTCTTAGATCCCAGTGACCAACCCGTCAAATTTGTCTTGTAATTATTATGATAAAATATAGGTTCAAAGACTCTTTGCTGATCTTCTTCGACAATTATTGATGGAACATCATTTAACATGAGAAATCGTAATTCAGGAAACCCCTTGAGGAATGTAACATATGTGTTCTTATAATGATGAATCATAGCATGATAACAATCTATTATATCCTGTTTAGTTAGTGGTTCATGTGGCATTTTCAACTCAATATCAGGTAGTTCACTATCCATATCAACATCGTCATTGTCAGCATTCATGTTATTATTGCCATCCTCATCATTAGTCGCAGCTAAGAAAGATCTCACATTATTGCTTGTTGTTCCTGTTGTATCTGTTGCCATTGGTGCTATGGCGGATGATGTTGATGATAAAGAAGAAGAAGACGAAGAAGAAGAAGGTAATCTATCTATTTTAATCAATTGCGATCTACTTCTCCTATAATTCATCAAATTATCATTCACTCTGATGGTGAATTGTTCTAAATTCATAGGTTGTGTTCTAACACTTGGATAGCTGTCACAAGCTTTGGAGTACGGCAGTAATGATAAGTATCTCATCATCTTATAAATATCCTTTGCCGCTATATCATTCACATCCTTCAAGTCATAATCTTCATTGAAATGAAATATTTTTTCTTTCAATATGTTATTGAAAGTAGCATTACAGCGGGAACAAAAACATTTTTGAGTCAATTTAAACCTTGTTTGTGATTCATCTATATTTATAATTGGCAAATCAATATTTTCAAATCTTAAATCCATAAATTGTAGCTTTTTACAACTCAACAAAATTGATAAGAAGATTTGTGAGTTTGTGGATTCGGGGATATAATCTTCCAAAAAATCCATCTTTAATCTTTTCAAGTTCTTCAGATTGTTAAACACTTCAGTGAGTATAGATACATCTTGCCTTATTGAAATCAAGGAAAGATCATTTAGATAGATAAAATTCTTACATTCTTTTAACATGTCAATTTCTCTAGGTACGAGAACTTCATTCCACGAAATTATAGTCAAAGTTCTTAGAGATCGTACATCGAATATATCAGTCAACCTATGAAATTTATTTTCTTTTTGAGTTGGATCGAAAATGGGCAAATTATAAAATTCCCTTCTCCAATGCAATTTCAAATCAATAATTTGTAATTTATTCTTCAAAGGATATAATTGATTGAATAGTGTTAAGGGATCCATAAACAAAGTCATATACGATAAATTTGTTGAGATTCTTTGTGACAGATATCTTGTTAAGTTTGGAATATATTCTGGGGATACTGATAATTCGGGCAGCGGGTTTGGAGGTGCCATATCGAAACTTATTAAATTGTCATGGGATTCATGACTTTGTGATATTATATCATTACACGATGGATCTGTGA
>JAJLTG010000075.1:9101-40736 GCA_030568095.1 Naumovozyma baii
AACTTAGGATTATCTTGCCTACCTATCACTGGCATGTAAAATATTATTATATAAAGGATAGTTTTTGGACTCAAAACTATTTTATTCCTATTTCTATTCCTATTTAAATATCATATATTAATTATTAAATAGGGTATCCAAATAAAATATAAAATCATGTCTTCTAATAACTTTAATCTCAGCTCATTACGTCAACATTCTGATCATAATTTTTTTCTAGAATATTCTACAACTTTTTATCTTTTCTAGAATTATTCTTTTTATAGTAACTTATTCTGTGATAGTAATATCCTATCCATCTATAGAATATTCGGTTCCAACACTTTTTTTGCTTGAGCAATTTGTTGTATATTGGCAGCGTCTCGTATCTCATTGCTTCTGTCGCACAAGAGTATCCTTTCAAAATTATAAAACATTTTGGAAATTAACTTTTCCGGTAAAACAGATACCATAAAAGTTAGTGTCCTAACTTTTTTTAACAAACTCAGGTGTGGTTTACACATGTAGATTTTGTCTAACCCTATAAGTTGACATAAAATATATCTTTCAGGAAATACTAAAACTCAATTTTTTTTGTCCTTGCTGCTTTTTGTATTAACCTATTTATTGAATAACTTCTAATCGTATTAACCATCATCGAATAATGGCTACTACTCCTAAATTTTCCATCAATACAAACGACACTGTCAATTATTCACCTAATGTAGTTAATTCAGATCACTATTGAGTTTTGTAAATATTAGTTGTCAATTAATATACAATGAATTTGATAGTCACTGCTACCGTCTCTCGAAATAAAGAAGTAATTATTTATTTATTTCTGTCACTTTTTCGGCTATATTTTTATTTTGTTCCCGATTTTTTTTTCATTTCAGAAATCATTTGAAAAAAGTTATAAACAAATCTGTTGGAACCGAATATTCTATAGATGGATAGGATATGACTATCAAAGAGCAAGTTTCTATAGAAATAATAGTTCTAGAATTGATAAAAAAGTTGTAGAATATTCTAGAAAAATATTTCAATACAACATTTTGGTATTTTACACAAATAAAAATATGCAGCATATAAGATACCCTATACCATTTCAGATGCATGATAATTATTTATTTCAGTTAAATCATTCGTCTTAGCCAATTGAACGCACATTCTGAAATGTCCTTCATTATTACTTGATATAGAATATATTGAGGATGCTACTAAATCATTGCTCTTGCTATATTCGTTATTATCACCATTCCCATCTTGTTGAACACTTTTATTGGAAAATAAGATGCACAATTTTAGAACAAGTCTTTTACTAATGCGAAAAAACCAAACAATAGGGGAGAGCTCTTCCTGATATATACAGATATCATATATGACAGCTCCAGTTATACTTCCTAATACCGGCGCTATCAATGGAACCCAGAAGAAATGATGATGGTTAACCCACAATAACTTTCCGTCAAATCCAATGAAATAGAGGCCTAACCTAGGACCAAGGTCACGAGCTGGATTCATTCCGGTGCCTGTTTGATAGCCAAATGACGACATTATTCCAAATATTAAGAAGAATAACCACAGGGGGAACAAATCCATTGAGGACAAGATAGATAAATTTGCTGTCGAGAATATTCCAATTTGTAATATCGCACCACTAATGAACTCTGAAAGAAATTGTCGTCCAACAGGTAAAAATGGTTTTGGAAAAACACAAAACATGGATGCCACAATTTCTTCTTTCTGCCAATCTGGATACCCAATTTCAAGTACTGGTTGGTAATACATGAAAGTAATTAAAGAACCAACACAGGCCCCGGATACTTGAGCCAACACATATATTGGTATTTTCCACAATGGAAAGCCACGAAATATTGCACAACAAATTGTAATAGATGGATTTATATGAGCACCTGAAATGGCTCCACCTCCAGCGCAAAAATACCCCAGCACGACAGCTGTAGCCCACCCTAATGCAATATTAACATAAGTTGTACTTGGTACATTTAAAGTGATATTTCCTAATAATTCGATAATATTGGAATTGGTGTTATTATTTTGCTCTTCTTTTTCCATACGTAATATTTCTTGAAACATTCTTGCTTCAATTCTACCAGAACCTATAACCTGACAGACAACACCACTCCCAAAAATTATCATTATCATCGTGCCCAAAAATTCTGCCAAAAATTCTCTTCGAATGGCAACCATATTACTTTTCTTCTCTTTGCAAAGAACTTCATCCAATACCTGTCCCTTCCTTTGTTCAGGAAAGGTCTTGGGAATTTCATTTTCCGTTGAATGCACAGTATCATATTCATAACAAGAAGATGTGGAAACATCTACAATGTGTACATTGTATTTTGGGTCACTTTGAGAATATGATGTGGTTGAATGCGCTTCAAGATTACGCCCATCTTGACTTGTGATTACATTATCCATTGTTGGGCTCATGCTAATTTCCTCAACCATTTCTCTTTGTAAACCGCTGATCTCTAGTCTTACTTTTTTATTGTTAACATAAATGGAAGCTATTTGACAATCCAACCTAATTTAGTCTTAAATAGTGTCAGTTTTTATTGTTTTAGTTGCTGTCTGAAGAAAAAAAGTGTCAATCTCGGAGTTTCAGTTCACGTGGGTGATACATGTGCCGGGATGTTACTCAAATTCGATTTGTCTGCAAGTTTTACGCGGCCTTTTTCCCCATTATGTAAAATGCCGACGCACTAATTAGAAAGAAATGTTCTCTGGCTCGGGTTTTATCATTTTACGGTGGACATAGCGGGAGACGTGCGGCGACTCCACTTTATACCTCTTTAACATCATGATAAGCTGTGTGGGGCCATTTTCACCCTCCTTATATTATCGTCAATGGCAAACGACTACATTTTATCAACTATATAAATACACACTTTTTTCAAATTTTTTTTGCTTTCCATGATTCCATGTCTTTATGGCCCACCCCCAACAAGATATTCCCCTTACTGCTACGAACGAACCCGAGATACATAGGATTAAACGGAATAGTAATGACGTTGTTGAAAATTAAAAAGACTGCTATTAGAACTATATCTGCTGAAGGAGATCAGATACCCCTCATTGCTTCTATTGATGTTGGAACTACCTCATCAAGAGCGATTCTTTTCAATAGAATGGGCCAGGAAGTAGAAAAACATCAAATCGAGTATTCAACTTCTGCCTCTAAAGAGAAATATTCTGTTTCTGGTGCAAGAAGATTCTCTGAGGAGCTTGAAAATAAAGCATCTGAACCAACTATTTTTTCTGCTGAAGGTGTTTCTATCAAACAGACACCAAATGTGGAAATTGAAGACCTATTACTCAATCATTCCGCTTCCACTACAGCAAGTCATCTTTCTATTTCAGGCCCTACATTACAATTTCCCAAACCTGGATGGATCCAATGTAACCCTATGGCATTAATTACCAATGTAGTACAATGTCTTGGAGCAGTCTTGCTGTCACTGTCAAAAATGAACGAATATCGTCTCAAGAATTCTTTACCTCCCTACAAAATTCATTGCATTGGTATTACAAATATGAGGGAAACTACATTGATATGGTCCAAACGTACAGGGTTACCTATTATCAACTACGGTATTGTCTGGAACGATACCAGAAATCTTCCATTAATTAGAAAATTACAAGAGACTGTTCCCAAAGAGATGGTTAAAAAAATTACCCAAAAGACTGGTTTGCCATTATTTTCCACTTATTTCTCTTGTTCAAAGCTTAAGTGGTTATTGGAAAATGAGCCATGCGTAGCAAAGGCTTATCAACAAAATGACGTAATGTTCGGCACTGTTGACACTTGGCTACTCTACAATTTGACAAGAGAGAAAGCATTTTTATCTGACCTAACAAATGCTTCAAGAACTGGGTTCATGAATTTGAATACTCTTGATTACGATGAAGAGTTATTATCTTTCTGGAACATCAATCCTAAATCAATCCACCTTCCTAAAATCGTCTCTTGCTCTCAGTATTTCGGTGATTTAACTGTTCCTTCATTTACAAAGGATTTTGTTTCTTTGGAAACGTGGAATGAACTACAAAAATTTATTTCTTCTAAGATCCCCATTCAAGGTTGTATAGGTGACCAAAGTTCATCTTTAGTCGGTCAATTAGCCTTTAAGACAGGTTCTGCTAAATGCACTTATGGTACCGGATGCTTCCTCTTATACAATACTGGTACAAAAAAGATGGTCTCTGAACATGGTGCTTTGACGACACCAGCATACTGGTTCCCAAATTCAAAAGAACAACCGGAGCCACATTTTGCATTGGAAGGTTCTATCGCAGTGGGTGGATCAGTAGTGCAATGGTTAAGAGATAATCTAAGATTGATACCGAAATCTGAACATATAGGTCCATTAGCATCAAGAGTAAAAGATTCTGGAGGAGTGGTGTTTGTTCCAGCATTTAATGGATTATTTGCACCATATTGGGACCCAGACACCAGAGCCACCATTATGGGCATTTCACAGTCCACAACTGCCTCTCATATTGCTAGAGCTGCCATTGAAGGCGTATGTTTTCAAGTGAGAGCTATCTTGAAAGCAATGAGTTCTGACGAAATATACGGGGATGCTACGTATGAAAAGAATAAATTTGCCACACTATCTGTTGATGGTGGGATGTCTAAATCCGATGAGGTTATGCAGATTCAAGCGGATATTTTGGGACCTTGTATCAAATTGAGAAGATCGCCCATTGTTGAATGTACTGCACTGGGGGCTGCAATAGCTGCAAATATGGCTTGCGAAGTTGAGCAGAAAAGAGTCCTATGGAAAGATTTGAGTGATGTGAAAAAATGGGTAATGTATAATGGCTATACAAAGAGTGATAATATGCCAAAATTGATGCAAAAGGACTTGGATGTCTTCAAGAGCAATATTGATGATGTAGAGAGGAGAAAGCATTGGAAATTATGGCAAATTGCAGTGAGGAGATCAAGAGGTTGGTTAAAAGATGTTGAAGGAGAATTTGAGAAAATGGTGTAGTCTACTCCATGAAAATAAAATAGTACGTCAAACTAAGTATTTCTTCTTTGCATTCTTTTTTCATTATTTTCCATTAAAAACAGTTCTAATTTGTAAGTATAATTATAATTCCAGTAAACACAATCATTGAAAGTTCATACAATTCTTAGTATAACGCAAGCTTAATTTTGTTTGACTGTTTTTGTCTGATGACCGGATTGAAAAAAGCCTAACACCACCATTAATTTTTTTTTGAACGAAATTATTGGTAAAACAGGTGACGCGAACACGCAGCAACCTTTCCCGATGCTGAAAAATAGTATATAAGAGACGAAGATAAAGTCGTATTAGAATCCAAGATTCCTTGCTATGTACAACTACCTCAAGATTAATAACATAACAAACTACTCGATTGAAAGATGGCTCCAGGTAAGAAAGTTGCTCCAGCTCCATTCGGTGCTAAGTCCACCAAGTCCGCTAAGGCTAAGAACCCATTGACCAACTCTACTCCAAAGAACTTTGGTATTGGTCAAGCTATTCAACCAAAGAGAAATTTGTCTAGATACGTCAAATGGCCAGAATATGTCAGATTACAAAGACAAAAGAAGATTTTGTCCATCAGATTGAAGGTTCCTCCAACCATTGCTCAATTCCAATACACTTTGGACAGAAACACTGCTTCTGAAACTTTCAAATTATTCAACAAGTACAGACCAGAAACTGCAGCTGAAAAGAAGGAAAGATTAACCAAGGAAGCCGCTGCCATTGCAGAAGGTAAGACTAGACAAGAAGTTTCTCCAAAGCCATACGTTGTTAAGTACGGTTTGAACCACGTTGTTTCTTTGATTGAAAACAAGAAGGCCAAGTTGGTCTTGATCGCTAACGATGTTGACCCAATTGAATTAGTCATTTTCTTACCAGCTTTGTGTAAGAAGATGGGTGTTCCATACGCCATTGTCAAGGGTAAAGCTAGATTAGGTACTTTGATTAACCAAAAAACCTCTGCTGTCGCTGCTTTGACTGAAGTTAAGGCTGAAGACGAAGCTGCTTTGGCTAAATTGGTTTCTACTATTAACGCTAACTTCACTGCTAAGTACGATGAAGTCAAGAAGCACTGGGGTGGTGGTATCATGGGTAACAAGGCTCAAGCCAAGATTTCCAAGAGAAACAAGGCTGCTGAATCTGCTTAAGAATAATTCCTTCAATTATTCTTGGATGTTGAGGCTACTGATTTTTGTAACCTATTAATTTTAAATTTTTTAAAATTTAATCATTTTATTTAACCTATTTGCATTGCGATGATTCTTTGTTGAAGCTTAATGTTTTGGTTAATGGTTGTATTTTTCCTTATAGGATTGAATGAAATTTGATAGTGACGTTAGTAGATATGAAGGTTGATATCTATATTGAAGTCATTTCAAGTTACATTGTCTTTTGAAGGGAGAAATCGCATTAAACAAACGTAAGTTACAGAAGGTCATCTACTTAAAACAGCCCTGTATGAGAATTATTCGATCTTTTGTTATCTTTTGATTTTCTTTATGGGAATTTCTTGAAAATTTGTATAATATCCATTTTAACATGATTCTATGATGTATTAGTTTAACGACTTTTTAGCGTATGAATCTCAGGATTTAGAAATGTTACAATTCTTTAAGTTTGTTACGACTTTTTGGAAATTCAAATAAAATGAGACCATTAATTTGAAATTCCATTAATGTATAGAGATATCAAGGGATTGCAACAAATAATTATCAGACTTCGCTACAGTCAATTACCACTTCTGATAAGTAATATTCTAATGGTTCTATAATCATAAAAGTTACCCAGTACATAATTTTTAATGAAAATTCAGGAGGCTGTTAAAAAGAAGGGAATGGAAAGGGAGGCAAACATTGACATAACTTACTTTACTTTACTTTGCTTCTTCTTTTTCTTTTGATATGTTGTGTATCGAAAAGACTGTGAATAAAACAAATCGCAAACATCAATAACTGACAACTACAAATCAATTGTTGAAGGAGAAGTAAAAAGTTAAATTCAAGCCTAATTCCAAGAATCAAAAGAAATTTTTAAAAAAATCATGTCAACCGTTGCTGCTGAAACAACCATTCTTAATATCGAATCTGGCAATGAAGTTACAGGACCTGCCATCGTTACTGGCCCAATTAGAACTTCACATAATCCTGATACCACCATTTTTGTAGGTAACGTGGCACATGAGACTACAAAGGAAGAATTGGAAAAGGTATTCGAGGCTGAGTATCCTGATGTTAGAGTGGAAATGCCAGTAAAGGAACATACGGGTTCTCATGTACCTGCTAGTAAGCATGCATTCGTTATTTTCTCATCGGTGATTGATTTTAACGCTATCAAGGAAAAATTCGATACTACAATGATTCATGATAGAGAGATCCACATCAAGAGAGTCAGAAATCTTGATGCTAGAAGAGGTGGCTTTAGAGGTGGAAGAGGTGGCTTTAGAGGTGGTAGAGGTAGAGGTGGCTATAGAGGTGGTAGAGGCGGTTTCAATGATCGAGGTACTCATAGGAGAGAGAGGATACCATTAGATCAAATGGAAAAATCAATGGACACTCTATATGTGAATAATCTACCATATGGTGCTACCAAAGATATCTTAGCTGATTTATTCGGCACGACCACTGACGAAATTGCTTTGCCAATGAGAAGAATGAGAGATGAAACCACAAGGAAGGTCTTCCTATCTGACAGTTTGAATAGGGGTATAGCCTTTGTTACATTTAAAAACTTGGCGGGTACCATTGCTGATAAATGTGAGGAGCTTCAAGGAACAATTCTTGACGACAGAAAATTGACCATAGATGTTGCCGTTTTGAAACCAAAGCATGAAGAGGACACTAATGAAACCATTGATGGGGAAGTTAACCCAGAAGAAGATTAACCCACTAAACAAATGGAAATCTACCACTTCTCGCTATTTCTATATGATTTGAACAAAATAATTTTTTTCACTGTTAACCTCATTTTATAATCTGTAATTATGTAATTGAGCCTTTAAATATTGCTTCAATATGTTAGTTTTCCAAAGCTAGTTTTCTTATTCTTGTTATCGACTTTACAGGAATGGATGACTTTCACGTTCATGGGTGCAAATATTTCACGTCTTTCCTTTTGAAAAATTTCGATACACCAATTGTTAAATGAGATGAACAGTTATTAGCGGTATACTCTTCTTTTTAATGCATATAAATAAGACTTAGATACAAATTAAATTATACTGTACTATAGTAGATTAATAATCTGAAAGGTGTCACCTAAAGAATTACTTGGGGAGCCATGTTACCTTCTGTTAGCAACGATAGCACTTGTCCATTTTGGTACTACGACGATATTACGCAATGTGGAAGGGCAAAATATATTGGTTTTAACTTCCCCAATATCCTTTCTACATCTATTATTTTATTTATAACCTATAACGTATGGTCTAATTATCATAAATATGACCAATTGCATATACGTAGAGAAAACATAATCGATCAATTATTGGACAATGGACAATATATCATCGAGGATGAAAGACAACTTCTTCTTCCGACTGATGGTTCCAGATTTGGGGAATACAGTACTACCCAATCGATACCTACAAATGAAGAATTAAGAGAGAAACATTTTTCCATTGAAAAGATCGGCTTTACTAAGCTTGATGGTAGTAAACATGGTCAACCTAAAATTGTTCCACGTTCATACAAAGAAAAATTAAGATGTGCAGTTGAATTTTTGTTAGTATTAATCCAATGTATGTTACATGTTTCTCTTATATTCAAATCTGGTAATGAAAGGCCTGTGGAATTCACTTTGAGGAATACTCTATCGAATACATTGTTATGGTTTCTTTTATTGTCCATCTCTTTTGGACGTCTACGAAACATCAATGAGACGTCAAAATTCATTAATAAATATCCCGGGAATTTGTGGGCAGTCTCATTTGCCACGTATTTATTACTTTTCGTTTCAACTACTTTACCATTTCGTTCCATCTATATCCATCATATTGAAAATCCCATTATAAGAAAATACTACCTTTCACAGTTTTACATCGATCTGATCTTATTCTCATTATTAGTTACTTCTAAAGTAGGGAACAAATCACCAATACTTTACAAGACTGATGAGTGGATAATAGAATCCCCTGAACCTGTCTCATCTATCGCTTCCTTTGTTAGTTGGAGTTGGTTAGATCCGTTTGTCTGGCATGCTCATAAGAATAGTCTGGAATTTAAAGACATCTGGGCATTAAGAATGGAAGATTACTCAATTTTTGTTGTTAAAAACTTTAAAAGATTTGCAAAAGGGTTAACCACAACTAGTAAATTTGCTCTCCAACTGCTGTTTTTCTTCTTTGAATACTTTCTTTTACAAGGCTTCTGGGCATTTTTAGACTCCATTATCTGCTTTATTCCAACCATTTTGTTAAAGAGAATTCTGGAATATGTTGAAGATCAATCGTCAGCTCCCCTAAACTTGGCATGGTTTTACGTGAGCTGTATGTTTTTATGCAGATTCTTCAGTGCAATTATGAGAGGTCAAGCGTTATTTTACGGTAGAAGAGTCTGTGTAAGAATGAGAAGTATCATAATCTCTGAGATTTATGCCAAAGCTCTTAGAAGAAAATTATCATCCAATTCTAGCGAGCAAGAAAAGGAAGAAGAAGATGGAAATGGAGATGCAAATATACCTGAAGATCCTGAAATTCCAAATGTGAGAGAAAGTGAGCCAGAGTACGAGACAGATTCATCAATGAAGAGTGCCAATTTAGGGGCAATTATCAATCTTATGGCTGTTGATGCTTTTAAAGTCTCTGAAATTTGCGGTTATTTGCATTTTTTCGTTGAAGCTGTCATTATGGTGGTTGTAGCAATTACATTATTATATAAATTACTAGGTTACGCATCCTTTGTTGGAGCTGCTTTGATTATTGCCTGCCTTCCATTAAATCTTAAATTGGCAACTTTCCTTGGAAAACTACAGAAGGAAAGTCTTAGGTTTACAGACAAACGTATACAAAAATTGAATGAGACGTTACAAGCCATTCGAATTGTCAAGTTTTTTTCATGGGAAGACAATTTTAGTGATGATATAAAAGTTGTCAGAGAAAAAGAACTACGTTTATTAATGAAAAGGTCTTTGGTCTGGTCATTTAGTTCATTTGTATGGTTTATCACACCTTCAATTGTTACTAGCGTATCCTTTGCATTCTACATCTATATACAAGGTGAAATATTAACAACACCGGTTGCATTTACTGCTCTTTCCCTATTTACCTTATTAAAGACTCCATTAGATCAGTTATCTAATATGATTAGTTTTGTTATCCAATCAAAGGTTTCTCTAGATAGAATTCAGGAGTTTTTGAATGAAAAAGAGACGAAAAAATACAATCAATTAACTATTGCTGAACAAGGAAACAAAATTGGATTCGATGAAGCAACGATTTCTTGGGATAATGCTAAAGATGAATTTAAATTAAGAAATCTAAATATTGAATTTAAAATTGGAAAATTAAATGTAATTATCGGTCCAACAGGTTCAGGTAAGACATCATTACTGCTAGCCTTACTTGGTGAAATGTCTTTAGAAAAAGGTAAAATAACAGTTCCGGCGTTAGACCCAAGAAAAGAACTAGTCAAAGATGCTAATGGGTTAACTAATTCCATTGCCTACTGTTCTCAAGCTGCTTGGTTATTAAATGATACAATAAAAGACAATATCTTATTCAGTGCACCATATAACGAGAAAAGATATAATTCTGTTATTAACGCATGTGGATTGAAAAGAGATCTCGAAATTTTTAAAGCAGGTGATATGACAGAAATTGGAGAAAAGGGTATTACATTATCTGGGGGTCAGAAACAAAGAGTTTCCTTAGCTAGGGCCTTATATTCGAATTCAAAACATGTTCTTTTGGATGATTGCTTAAGTGCAGTTGATTCCCATACAGCGCTATGGATATATGATAATTGCATTACTGGTCCCTTAATGAAGGGAAGAACTTGTATATTAGTTTCTCATAATATTGCATTAGCATTAAAAAATGCAAATTTGGTTGTACTTTTAGAAAATGGTAGAGTAAAGGAACAAGGTGATCCGGTTTCATTATTACATAAAGGTGTACTTGGTGATGATGATTTAATGAAGAGTAATATCCTTTCACGCACAAATTCGTCTGCCAATGTTGCTTCTTCCGCTTCTGTTCATATTAATTATTCCAAAAACGAGAATAGTGCACAATCAAAGATAAATAGTAATAATAAAAATGATGGAAAACTTATTGAAGGAGAAACTAAGGCTCAAGGTGTAGTCAGCATCGAAGTGTACAAATGGTATCTAAGAATTTTTGGCGGATGGAAGGCAGTATCTCTTTTAGTGTCAATTTTTATTATAACACAGATGGCTTTTATTGGACAATCATGGTGGGTACGTGCATGGGTCTCGAATAATTTCAAAGAAAGATTATCAGTTTTGACTAATAGAATGGTAACCTTCACCGTACCATTCACAGAATCTATTGATTTTAAGAGCATGCTGAAATCTGAGACTTTTTCTGTGATATCTGTACCTAATTTAAAATCAAAGTCTCATTCTACATTCTACTACCTTTTTATATACTTCTTAATTGGTGCAACACAATCCCTATTAGCTGCCTGCAAATCTGTTTTAAACTTTGTTATGGGAATTCGTGCCTCAAGGATAATATTTGACTCTCTGTTGTACAAAGTTTTACATGCCAAATTGAGATTTTTTGATGCTACTCCCATTGGGAGAATTATGAACAGATTCTCTAAAGACATTGAGTCGATTGATCAGGAGTTAACACCATATTTGGAAGCTGCATTTTTTTGTCTTGTTCAGTGTATCGCAACAATGATATTGATCACTTTCATCACTCCACAGTTCCTTTCAGTAGCGTTACTTATTTGCTGCCTATACTATTTGGTTGGTTATTTCTATATGGCTGCATCTCGTGAACTGAAAAGATTTGAATCCATCAGCAAATCCCCAATTTACCAGCATTTTTCAGAAACATTAGTAGGTGTTGCAACAATTCGTGCATATGGTGATGAAAATAGATTTATATTAGAGAATTTGCATAAAATTGATGAAAATAACAAACCTTTCTTTTACCTATGGGCTTTCAATAGATGGTTATCCTTCAGAATTGATATGATTGGTTCTTTTGTTATTTTTGGTGCAGGAATCTTTATCCTAATCAATATACAAAACATTGATTCTGGTTTGGCTGGTATTTCTTTAACATATGCTATTTCTTTCACCGAGGGTGCATTGTGGCTCGTTAGATTTTATGCAGATGTAGAAATGAATATGAACTCTGTTGAACGATTGAAAGAATATATGGAATTAGAACAAGAACCGTATGATGATAATGCTGATGATAATATTGAGTTGGAATGGCCAAGTAATGGCAAAATCGAAGTGAAAGATTTATCGTTACGTTATGCTCCTGACCTCCCCAAAGTTATTAAGAATGTTTCTTTTGTTATTCCACCGAGGAATAAAGTTGGAATTGTTGGTCGAACAGGTGCAGGTAAATCCACCATTATTACGGCGTTGTTTAGATTTTTGGATCCCGAGTCAGGTTTTATTAAAATTGATGATGTAGATATTACCAAGGTTAATTTAAAGAAGTTACGTAGTTCCATTACAATTATCCCACAAGATCCAACGTTATTCACTGGTACTATTAAGTCCAATTTAGACCCTTACAATGAATTTAGTGAAGAGGCAATCTTTAAGGCATTGACACGTGTTAACCTAGTGAGTGTAGACGAATTACAAGGGGCTGTCTCCACAACAGAAACCGTTGAGAATAGAAACAAATTCCTGAATCTTGAAAATGAAATTACCGAAGGTGGTAATAATTTATCTCACGGCCAAAGACAATTAGTATGTTTGGGACGCTCTCTTCTGAGGGATCCCAAAATTATTTTATTAGATGAAGCTACTGCTTCTATCGATTATGCATCTGATGCCAAGATTCAAGAAACTATTAGAAAAGAATTCAGTGACAGTACTATTCTGACCATTGCACATAGATTGAGATCAGTTATAGATTATGATAAGATTATTGTTATGGATGCTGGTGAACTTAAAGAATATGATCATCCTTATTCGTTGTTACTCAATAAAAATAGTATTTTTTATGATATGTGTGAACAAAGTGGTGAATTGGAGACACTTCTTGGGATGGCGAAAGTAGCATTCGTAGAAAAATTAAGCGATTAAGTTTTGCCATGTTATAGAGTACAATACGATATATAATAAATTGAATTGAATATTTGAATGTATCGCATTTTATTTTTGTAAATAGGTACTCCTGTATATGAATATATAATATTATGAATTGATGATTAATCTTTTACAGTGTATAGTTTTCTTTGTATTTTTTGACCCATTCAATGATAGTTAAACCGTCCTTCAATAATATGGCCTTAGGTAACAGTTTATAACCAAAGATGTTTGGAATCATGATGAATTTAACCAACCAAAATAGGAAGCAAGTAGTTATCATTAATAATGAAACTATTTGATAAGAGGGAAGAAAACCAATCTTATTAGCAGATTGATCCCCAACAAATGGTGTCATAAGCATATAAAGAGATATGATAATTATTCCTCCAACACCATATGAGTTTACCTTAATAGGAGCGTCATTCTCTTTATGCCGAGATCTGTAAACAAACAATCCAGTGGCAATCAACAGTAAGAATAGCTGATTGCCATATCCTTCCATTGAAATTAAATAGTCAAATGATGAGCCTTCTCCTGGTAAGATCAATATCCATCCAATTGTCAAAGTACCACATGTTAACATGGCTGGTAATGGTGCGCCCTTTGGCCAATTTCTTGCCAATTTGTTACTAAACGGTAAATAACCCTCCTTAAATATTTCTTGATTCATTCTTGATATACC
Source organism: Naumovozyma baii (assembly GCA_030568095.1). NCBI lineage: Eukaryota > Fungi > Ascomycota > Saccharomycetes > Saccharomycetales > Saccharomycetaceae > Naumovozyma > Naumovozyma baii. Next base: position 23,055 of record JAJLTG010000075.1, read on the forward strand.
ATATATGACAACTAAAATGTTGGATGCAGCTGATAGAGCAATAGAAAGGGACAATAATTTACTACCAATTCTAGCCCCAAAAATCTTGGAAAATAAAACTGAACCAATCATTGGACCGGCTTGTTTGATTTCTTCATACGTTAGAATTTTCAAATATGCTAAGTTCATCATGATATAACAAGTAAGGCATATTATTAGTGATGCTGGACCTGCAATTCTTAACGTCTTGGTTGGATTTTTAATCTCAGATGCCACCGCATGAACACTGTCCCAACCAGAAAAGCAGAAGAATGAACTAATAAAGGCTGCAGCAATCGATGATAGAGAAAGTAAATTCCCATCATGAAACTGTGTCAATGGCAGGTCCCATGCGACCATGTCGTTAGAACCGTTGTAAAAGAACAAAGCATACAGGCCAGTAAGACACATAATTAATACCAATATCAATTTTATCGCACCAAGTGTGTTTTGAATTAAAACACCATGTCTAACAGATATTCCATGGATTGTTAATCCTAAAATGACAACGGAAATACTGACAACTTTGGACCAAATAGATTGTATAACTATCTTATCAAATCCACAAAGATCCAAGAAATATTTCCCAAAGACGACAGAACTGGAAAGGCACAATCCAGTGAGCACACTATACGCTCCAAAGGTGACACTCATCATTAATTTTGGTTTCTTGTAAGTTTCTTCCAAGAAATTTTTCTTACCACCAGATTTCGGTATAAATGAACCAAATTCCAAGAACAAATACAAACCGGCAAAGGCAAACACAGCAGTGGATATCCACACAGAAAAATAAATCAAAATATTACCTCCACAATTCACAAACATGCTACTTGGCACAGAAAAGATACCTGATCCTAATATTCTAGATATGAATAAGACCATGGTTGAAAAGATTCCTAAATGCCTTCCTTGAGGCACATCCATCATTCCCTTCACTGTCCTGCGTACCTGCTCCGCCCCCAATGTATCCAATGAACTGAATGAACCGGAGCCATATTTAATATATTGAATAGAATCACACTCCCCTTTTTCCAGATCATCTATCCCGCTGTGGTCCACCAGTAATGCATTATTCTTCTGAAGCAGAGACTGCCTATCAGACATTATTATCAGTTGAATGATTTGAATGTCTATCGTAATTTTATTCGTGGGTATGAGAATCCAGGTTCAACAGCATGTATGTTTTCTCTCTTTCTATATATAACATATTATTTCGAGACGCACCTTTATCACTCTGAGTTTTTCATTATTAACTGTGTGAAACTATAGTCAAATCACGTGCCTTTGAATTCTCGAATTACAAGAAACAAAATGCGAAGTTTACAAGATAATAACATGCCTGGCCATATTTACTGGTAGTCCTGGTAATATTAGACTTCGTTTAGGTAGATAGTATGGTATCTAAGTCACTGAGGTCTCTAGAACCATGGCTATATCTGTTTTTTGGGTCTTTCAGAAGAAGATCGATGGATAGAAGATTCAATTATAAGGACACGATAGTGAAGCTAAGGGAACTTTCTATGAAACAATCCCAAAGGATTTTCGCCGCTGACGAAGAGTTTGAGAAAGTACAAATACCAATTGACAAAACCCTGTATAATGTGAAGCTTTCATATTTGCAACATATATTGATGAAGGATATTATTGCATCTAGATCTTCGAAACCCTCAATATTGGAGTTTGTAAGGGTCGACTATGATAGTAAAAAGGTGAAAAATATGACAATATCGAATATACAGTATCTGGATCCGTTATTTCTTAATTCTGTGGTACCAAAATACACGAAACAAATGACAAGTAAAAGTAATAGTGCAACTACATTTGCAAACATTCCGTTTAAATTTGAAAACATAGTTAAATTAAAGGTTAAAGATGATTATAATCTTTCGCTGGATAATATTCTTTGGCCCAATGTGATATATTCTTATTGCTGTAGAGGTATTGGTGTTTCAAAAGCCAAATTTGACGAACTGGGCAATAATACCTTGTTTGTCAATCCATCTAATAATTCCTCCTTGCCATTATTTCCTGTAGATTTTGTGCCAGAGGGATGCAATGGCGTTGGCTTATTCCCACAATTTGAAAAGAATCATTTAAAGGTATTTGAAGGTCTAAATCTCTACAAAGCCACAATAACATCAGATAAATGTTCACTTGAGGATGCTAATAAGATGAAAGAGGTTATAATAGGGAATTACATATTCAAAGATCCTAATAACATAGATGATGCCGCTACCTGGACTTTTAATGGCGATTTACTTACATCGAAACTTCTATATGAGAGAACATTAAGTCATAAAACTTTATGGAGTAGACAGAGAGCGGAAGATCGTCAATGTCCTGCCGATATTATCCGTTGCATTCTTTTATCCAATTCAGTTAATGTAACAGGAATAAGAAGTGAATATATTAAACATCACATATTCTTCAATTTTTTCATTCATACTGTAAAATTGATAAAAAGAACCAACTCAAATTTCCATGATATCTCAACATTACGAAAATTGGACTGGAAGCCATGGGATATCTATATTTGGAATGAGTACTTGAACCTGAATGGAGAAAGAGATCCCACAACGTTAAATGAGGTATTGGAACTGAAGGGGAAATTTGACGAGTTTTTGAAGAAATTGTTCATATATCAATGTATCACAATTTCTGAGATGAAACATGAAAGGGAGAACCTGTTCAAAGGAGATAGAGATTATGAACCAAGGTCAACTTTACTTTCCTTAATATTCCTCAATATTTTACAGCATTGCAGGCCAATACAGTTATTTTATCCGGGATTGACTTTGTATATGAAATCACAATTACAACCGATAGCACACCAAATTTTGCCTTTACCTGATTCCATTGAACAAGAGAATATGCTCATTGAAGGCACCATTTTAAATAAGATAATTACGATATTAATATCTTATGAACACGAATGCTTTGAGGATAAATTCACCAATATAAGCCCTATTAAGATAAAAGAACTATTACCATTAGAAAACTGGAAAATAATAATAATGACCAAAGATCCATTTCCCAGAGAAATGGTCCAAATTATCCAACTAGCGACTAATATCTATACTCAATTTGTAAATACTCCAGAAGAGGTAAACAGGTATGCATTTTCCAATTGTCTCAACAAACAAATGATTGATTCGTCAACTTTTGTATATCTTACAAAATTAGATAGGGAGCAACCGCTTACGCAAATCGAATTGGTTGATGACACTGTGGAAAAGATGAGGAAAACCATGTAAATAGGCTAAAAGAACTAACTATTTTTTATTTGTATATTCTTTCAGTGAATAAAATCTCTAATTGTGTCGCGTCACGTGCCAAATTACCCGGCCACAACCCCTGGAATTTTTATGTGGGTTTGCTTAATGCGCAACGTAAACTTATTTCAACTGTCAACAGATGAAGTGAACGAATCTTTGTTTGATAGCTTTGCAAATTAATATCAGGTATTATTTTAAAAAGACAATCCATATATCATTAAATACTCTGAAATGTCTAGATCTGGGTATGTTGAATAATCTAAAAGCTGACGGTTGAAAAGTACCCACTTGAAAAAATAAACCAAAAAAAACCAACAGCATAGCTTTGGTCATTCATATGAGGGTGTCGACATCAATTGAATAAAGAAGGTAGAATTGTACCTCCAAGATTTCATTATACTAACAATTCGATTGATTTTTTCCAATCCTAATTATAGTGTTGCTGTCGCAGACGAATCCTTAACAGCCTTCAACGATTTGAAGTTGGGTAAGAAGTACAAGTTTATCCTTTTTGGTTTGAATGACCAAAAGACTGAAATTATTGTTAGAGAAACTTCAAGTGACGCTTCTTATGATGCCTTTTTAGAAAAGTTGCCAGAAAATGACTGTTTGTACGCTATCTATGATTTTGAATATGAAATTAACGGTAACGAAGGTAAGAGATCAAAGATTGTCTTTTACACTTGGTCTCCTGATACGGCCCCAGTCAGATCCAAGATGGTTTATGCTTCCTCTAAGGATGCTTTAAGAAGGGCTTTGAATGGGGTCTCTACCGATATTCAAGGTACTGATTTCTCTGAAGTCTCTTACGAAGCTGTTCTAGAAAAGGTGAGTAGAGGTGCTGGTTCTCATTAAATGATGTAGTAAAGAAATATACATGCCTTTTAATCTAAATGTTTTCCTTAAACTCATTATGAATTTATCATACTATTTATAAACTCAAATATAATAATAGTTAAAGATAAGAATTATCATATTTTCTTTACACTATTTTACTCATCCTGATTAAATAACTGCTTTTTGATAAATATAGGTTCTTGATTCAATTGTTTGGTCCATACCAACCTATCAAGGACAGCATCAGCAATGATGAACTGTTTGATACCCCAATTACCTTTACCAAAGACTTCCGGTATTTTTTCACCCAAATCCGGGAACAATTGCTTATAAAACGCCATATACTCCATTACGTCGTCTTTTTCAATAATCATGGTTGAATTAAGTTCTTGAAAGTCTTCATTTATGCCAAGGTACTTGAATGATGAATTTAGAAATTTCTTATCATCAAATTCTTCCTTGTTCGCCATCCTAACTATCCACAACAGTAGTGCTTGCTTCAAATACTGCTTCTTAATCAAATCTTCAAAATTTGTCACACCAAATGATAGCAATAAGCTATTCGCAAAACGTTTATCCATTTTAAAGATAGTTTTAAAGGAAAGAGAATTTTTGGAACACTGTTTCAACAATTTCTTTTGTAACTTGGGCAAATATTCGATGGATGCTTGATATATCTTCCTTTGTGAAGCATAATACTTTTTGATTGTCTTGATGATTTCAGAGTTGCAACCCTTTGGGGGATTTGAGATTGTACCACCGGCCTTTAATTGGTTCAATTTATTTTGTAGTATTGATATCAATTCGTCAGAGCCTTCAAGTATACTACGGTAAGTTAAACTGTTTTCAGAGTTTAACTTACTCAGATAGCCAAAAAATCTAAGCAAACTATCAGGAACAGGATCAGAAATTGATAAAGTAAATTGAACACAATCTTCAGCGATAATATTATCCTCTGATAGTTTTGATAATACCTTAGCTTGTGAGAGAATACTTTTATCTAACCTCAATGTTAATTTACTGCAATCATGATTATTAACACCTTCTGGAATGAATCCATAACCTAGCAGTAACTCATCATTCGATTTATCTCCATAATTATTGAATACTTGGCTATTTGGTAGTATGTTCTCATTACTGATGAAGTTAACCATATAATTTTCCCTATCATAGGTCCAACTAACTTTCGTGTCATTGCTGTGATTTAAAAGATCTGTCACTGGGTATAAAAATGCCAATGCGGCTTCATCTCTTTTTAAATTCTCATCAATTAAAAGTTCAGGGAAAGCTCTTGAGCTAAATATGGCAGAACTCCATAGATATGCGATGAAACTATTCCACTTGACATTATTAGAATGCAACGCTTTTAAATTTGTCTCAATATATGTAAACACATTGTCTTGTTTTGGTATATCTGCAACATCAATGTTTAGTACTGTAACCAGCTCTACGTATTCTTTAAGAATATTAGCCACGTTTTCTTTTATTTTTAAATAAAGATCAGTTCCACGTAAAAGTTCCAATTCCTCAGATGACCAAAAGTACGGTTGATTCATAGTTAAAGGTAAAATATTTAAATATGGTTCGAAAAATTCTCTATCTCTGTCAAATTTAGTTGTATCGTATTTTAGGTAGCAAAGATAGAGTTGGGTCAATGCATTCGGATTTGAGGTAGGGAGCTTCCTTTCTTCTGAAAAATTGAAATGATTCCTCCCAAGTTCAGATGTCAGTAACAGCCTGTCAGGGACAGCTATCAGTGGCTCCTGTTGAGCATGGATTGCATTTTGAGCATAGCATGTTATACCGGAGAAAGTGGTAAACTTAAACTGCAGTCTTTCATCGATCTTGGATCCATTCTCAATACTCCAATCAATGAATCTTTTCAAAGAAGTTTCTGAAATCATCTGAGAATTGCACGGACCTTTTTATTAAAGGTTTGGGAGCATGCTGAAATCTCTGCATGTAGTAGAAGACACTTACGAGTAACTTTTTCAAAAAAAAATTTCTATCATATTGGGGATGAAGTAATGAGATGAAAACCCAAAAAACGTAATCATTAGTAAAAGTAGATTAAATAAGTGAAACTCCTGTTTCTTAATATATATTAGGAAAGAATAATCAATTTTTGGCCTTCAATTTTAACACTTTTTTTAAGGTGATTGAATATCAGGAATTTTAATTTTCAATATAAAAGGTATTGTAGGCTGGTTTATATTAATGAAGTTAATCAGCATTAAATACCTTGATGGTTCTAGAGCACTGAAATGATAATTATAACAAATTAAAATTAGCTAATTTTATATATACTTTGTATTTAATTTCTTCCTACAAGATAATTTTCTTTTTAGTTTCAAAGCAATCAATCTGTTCTAGGAAAAAAACGTTTTCTGTTTTCTTCATCATATGTTTAATTTGCAATAGCACCAATAAGAGTTATTTCGAATCATGTCAATGTATATTATTCATCAATTCATTAAGTACGTAAACAATAAAGTAGAATTATAGAGATCATGTATATAATTTTTATCAGATCTAATATTAGTTTGCTTGGTTATCCAAGATCTGTTTAACAGTATCATCGATACATTTCTTCAAATTGATAAACTCAAAACCTAATAATTCTTTAGTCTTGGAATTGTCAACGGTACAGTATTCAGATAATAGATCCTTATCTTTGCCTTGTTTACCAACGGGAATTTTGCCCTTTAATTGTGGGAAATCTTCATTGATAATATTCAAGACACCTTGGGTTGAAAACATACCTCCTACCAAGGATAGCCTCTTGCCAACAACTTCCTTCTTTTGGAAGGCCAAGATATGACCTCTTGAAACGTCACGGACATCAACAAATGGACCTGCCAAATCAGTTATGTCACTATCCTTATGCGAATGAACAATGTGGCTAATAATTTGTGAAGAAGTGTTCAAAACCTTCTTCTTTGGATCAAAAAAAGTTTGTGGACCATAAACGTAACCTGGATTGATAGTAATTAACTTGAAATTAACTTGAGATTCATTCTCTTTAAAGAAATCCCAGGCTGCCTTTTCTGCAAACAATTTAGAAGCACAATAAGCATTCATACCATCTGTTTGACAGTCTTCCCAAGTGCTAGAATTCCAGGATTCTTCAGTGATGTGAATATTCTTGTCGTTCATTTCCTTTGGACCAGCTTGCCCAGCAAAGGAGGAAGTAACAACTACACGCTCCACAGTGTCAGCAGCATATGCTTTAATGGCTTCCAAGATAGATTTGGTACCGTTTAAAGCAGGTACCAAAAGATCCTTCACGTAATCGGTAGTATCAAAGAAGAATGGAGAAGCGGTATGTAAAACATACTTTATATTTTTACCGTATTGTTTGAAGACATCATCAAAGGCATTCAAGACTGAAATGTCTTCAACAATGACTAAAGTTAAATCGTCCGTTTCCTTGAAATGAGGTTTGAACTGATCAACTTCATCTTGTGACCTAACCGAACCAATGACACGGTAACCAGCATTCAGCAAATCTACAGTGATACGAGTAGCAACAAACCCATTACAACCTGAGACGAAAACAGTTTCTTTAGCGACAGCCATTTTTTAAAATCTAGACAAACACTTTATTAATATTTGAAGAATGGAGGGGTAGTAGAGTGCAGTATTAATGTATCAAACTAAACTAAACGAAGGAATATGAAACTGGAAAGTACTAGAAAATTAGAAGATTGTTTTTCATTTATATATTTTATTTGATATTTTTTGGACGTCAAGAAATTTCTCGAGACGGCCCCCCCTAACAATAGGTCTGCTGCGGGGAATTCTCAGACCTCTCATTTTATTGTTTTGGACACAAAAGAACCAGATCTACGTAGAGACACATCTATGGATATTATAAGTATTACTTCTATACGTTCTTTGAGCTTAGAATAGACTGTAAAACATCACTTTTCAAAGCTGCCTGTGCAGCTAGTTGTTCTGCCTCTCGCTTGCGTTTCCCGATACCTTCACCTATTACTGCTTTAGACTCTTTCAATTGACATATGGAACGAAACAGTGGATTACCTAAGTGGGATATGTCCTTGGTTTTATAGATAGGCACAATTTTACGCTTGCTCAATAGGCTGTAAAGATTCGCTTTTGATTCTTTATCATAGGTTGATTCTGTCTCAGGAACATCATGACCAATATGTGATAATGTTTGCTCATTCTTGCGTGCTTTAAGAATGCTAGTATTGCCTTCCACCATCATCTGGTTCTGATGAATCTTTTGGAGTTTACTGTTATTCCTCTCATCTTCGAAGATAGCTAATGTCTTTCTCTTTTTAGATTCTCCGCTGGCCTCAGGTGTGGGTATCCCCAGGAGTACATTTGTCGGAATATTTGAATTAACCATACTTTGCAATGCTAGCCTTGCTGCATTTTGCCTCGCTATTTCTTCTGTTGTACCTTCCCCAACTGACCATATTACCATATTGGTCTTAACTCTGATTTGGAAAGTTGGCTTACCTGATATAGTTTCATATTCAACTGTGACACCGTTATGGTGGGAGCGAATGTATTCCTTTAAATTATCTACATATGTCATCACTTCAAACCCTGTATCCTCGATAGTCCTTTCATACAAATTTTGCAACCATCTCTTTAATCCCTCCAACTGTGTTCCCTTATTCTCATAGACTAAGGCACCCACATACTGGTAGAAAAACTTTTCAGATTCTTCTTCCAAATTTACTGCATAACCCATACTTTGTAATTCTTGTGACCAAAGACAAATGTTGGCTTCTGATAAAATTTCATCTGTCTTTATTTGTAATGTTTCTGAATCTTCATCGGGGAATTTTTCAAGCAGTATCAATGACATTAGTGATTTAAGCCATTTTTCACCTAAAAAACACAATCGCCCAAAACATTTCAGTCTTTCAGTTGTAGATGATGTAATCTTCATTGTATTTAAACAATTTGGTTCACCAACTATAATGCTCCATTAATTATATTCTTCTGCTCTTTATTAACTTCCATCATAACATATTCAAGGTATATTTGGTTTTCATATCATGAGCGCAAGAGAAAATTAGACACAATAGATCCGCCTTATCGTTTGTTGATTGGGAGCAAAGATTCCAATGATGAAAGACTTTCAGCAATTGATACACCAATAAAATATCCTTCTGACCTACCTGAATGTTTATGAGTGGTCGTATTTACCTTGGTTCCTTTAACCTCCCAAATTAAAATACGTATGATAATCAGAGTGCATTCACAAAGCAGTTAACGAAATCATTTATAAAATAATCAAATCTCACAATTATTTAACAGAGACATCTCTTAAACCTCTCGAGCAACTTTACCCTGTTGACCAATTATGGGCATTCATTTAGGCTGCTAAGTGAAATTTAACCATAAAAATCTTTATATGGAGAATCGTCTAGCAAGGCCGCTGTAACAAGTGCTTATATAGTATCAGGGAGAACAAGATTTGCTGTTCAATCACCATTATCATAGTTCCACTCTCTAATAGCATATTTATTACAAGAAAGTTGTTCACAGGATAATAAAGTTCTAATCAACGTTGCAAAACATCCCTGGAGTGTATCTTATTAAGAAAAAAATCAAAATTCCTGAATTACGAATCTTCTTAAACAAATGAAGATTACATCGATAAGATATACATTTATCTAAACAATTCCTATCTATAAGATTCAATTATGAATTCTATAGAATCGGTTAGAATTGCATGCTAAAGTTCCCCTTCATCAATGTTTGCAAAACAGAATCACACAAAACCAGAATTAAATCGTACGAGTATGAGAGACTCTTAAATAGAACAAAAAGGAGTTGTTCTAACGCTAGGATAAAGGGGCTATCGAAGCAATCGATATTTATGAATCTGGATACTGCAAAAAGTAACAGATTTTGAAATATAATCTATAACACCTTTAATTTTTGTATCTGACGTTTTTGTATTTCCAAACAGCCCCCAAAAAGATGCAGGAAGCGCAAAGTACTTATTGTTAGAAGCTGAAGGAGACTATATTAATAGGGCAAATATGATTGCTAAGCACTTTATTTTCCTAGCAAAAGAAATATTCTAATATTTAGAGTATTATGAAAAAATTGATAAGAAATTTGGGTTTATTTTGATCTTTCGCGATAATAACATTATTCGCATCGATATCAATGGTATATGGCTATAAAGATACATTTGAAACCGAATTGAAAAATAAATCAATTACCAATTTCCCAAAACTATTGATGATACATACTCTGGAAGGTCTTGATCGATACAGGTGTAAGCTTCAAAGTGCAAATAATGATGAAAAGAGTTTTCCCATGAATTACAAAGCAAATGGTATCAACTTATGAGATACTGTTAACAGCCAATTCGATTGCTATTTTTACATGGAAAGTAGGCCTTTCCTAAAGCTAGAATTCCATCTATCTGCATTAATAAGTTTCTCTCTGTAAACAATGAAATTGTGTGGTATGAGGGGAAAGAAATCCAAGAAGATGTTCCTCCTTAGACTTTTACAATCACATAATGCACATTCACTGTGTGCCTCATATACCTGGAGACAAATTACAGGTGTGATTAAGAATGTTCGCAGCTTTTTGAGTTGATCATAAAAAAAAAAATTACAAATTCATTCTGTGATGTTCTATACTTTCCACATCCACACCAAGATAAGATTAGAGAAATTCCTGCCCAGATTGCTGGAATATCTCCAACTACTTTTATATCTGGGGGGCTGATATTAATAATTGACACATGGATTACTGTTGGAGTTACTGTAACGTCAATAATTACTCAACTATTCCTATATCATGGAGTATAGACAATTTCAAAAAAATATATACTAAAGCAACTAAAAACCATGTTTCATCATTAACCCAAACAATACTGCTAGGCAACCATTTGATAAGGTGTATGCCTGTCTGCTGAAACTGTAAGTAGGCCAATATTGTATTGTTTCGTACAATGTAATATGCTTATAAAAAATCTAATATATAAGAGATGACGTTCTCGAAACATTATATAGTTTTATATTATCTACTTTATATTCTTCCCTGTAAGAGGGGGAGGAGTAACCTTGTAATCCAGCATACTAGTTGGTACAACGGTAATAGATACCATACCTAATCTCTCACATTTACCATTTTCAATAATATAAACTATTTAAATTTAAAATCCAAAATTATACCGATCTATATATTGTTCTTACTGAAAACGATCCGGTCTTTGTAGTGAATCCAGTCCAAGGAATATAATTGAATGCAGTAGTATGCGCTGTGGATGGATTATATATGGTTACCGTCATAACTTTTGGTATGGATTGCGGAATTGACGAACTTGAAAATGGTGTAGAGGACATTGTAGATGTTGTAAGTGATGAATTTACAGAAGTCGTTTCAATGCTGGTGGAAGAGACCTCGGATGATGTTACAGTTATACTTGTAGAAGTCGGTTCGATACTTGTTGAGGATATCGTAGATGATACAAGCAATGAACTCTTGGCACTTGGAGAATCTGCTATAATGATCACACCCTCAGTTGGAAGGCCATCAGTTCCACTGTATACAGTAGTTGCTGTAGATAGAGATGTTGTCTGCCCGGTCCACAAAGAGGTAGTAGTACTAGTCACAATTGGGAAAGGGGGACATTGTTTAGCAACTTCTTCTTCACTAGCGATGTAGCCAGTCCAATCTGATCTGGTTACTCCTAATGGATCTGTGAATGAAAAATGTAAAACTGCTTTTCCATAAGAATTAACATAATTCATTTTGATTGGGTATGCAACACCCTTTTGCAAATAAACAGAACTAGACTTATCGGAGAATGTACCCCACACTAAAATGTTGTAAGTGTATGACGTATTAGAAGTATTAGCTGAACAACAGCGAAAAGTGGAAGCGTTACTCATCAGTACAGCAGCATAATCATCAACATATGGGAAACTAAACGTATAGGTACCAGTAATGGGGGGAACAAAGAAACCTGTGGCTGCGGCAACAAAAGATGTTTGTAGGATATTTACACCGTAAACATTTCCATAGTTAAGTGCGAAAATATTAGGTGTAATATCGAAGTCAAGTCGAGTAAGTCCAGTGATTGTGCCTTGTAACGAACCTGACGCATAATTGCTTGGATTAGAGAGAAAGCTTACATAATCTGTAAAAACGCCCAAAAAAAGGTTACTGTATGAATATAATGAGACGGTCCAGCCGCTATTAGCTGTTACAGATTTACCTACAACGCAAACCTGTTCTGCATCTACCTGGATGCTAAATAATGAAAGTAACCATAAAATTTTGAAAGTAACCATAATGTAGTTATTGTGAATGTTTTTGAAACCCATTATTTTATATTTCTTGCTCTTATTACAAACGAATGTGAACAGCATTCGATAATTGAAACAAATGACATTAGCTGAAATTGTTGGGATCCAAGTGCATTTATATATCAAACCCTAAGTAAATTCGTTTAGCAAATGCTTTCCCTTCATTGAATGGTTAGCCAACGACATTTCTTTCATAAGAGAATATTTAGCACCTGGCTTATCTACAAATTCGAGGCAAACTTCGAAGCATTTTTTAAAGATGGAGAGTTGAGGTTGTAGCGTTCTGTCTGAATGCACAATCGTAACCAAATGTAGAGAAAAGTACCGCAGGGATAAATGAACCTGGGGGAGCCTGAGTAAGTTGTTTGACCAAACCTGCACTGCAATCTATTAAAAAACATTGGGGGACCTAGGGAGGTAATAATGCCGCAGAGTATTGACACTGTATAACCGAATCAAAGATTAACACTTTTAATTTAATGCAACATGCGTTAATCAGGCAACGCGCAATCGAGAAAACCGATTATCAAGAGAAAAACACCGCACTGAGCCGCCTTGTACGCATGTTTAAGTGGAAAGATGATATTATCGTAAATTTTACGTTAGCAGACGATTCCTCTCTCAGGTACTCCATAATATTTCTATGTAAAATCAGACCCAGTTTAGGTTTCCCATACTTCAACCAGGATTTCAACCTTGGTGTTGAAGAACCTCTTACCTGTCGGTTCACAATTTTATGATTCAGTTAGCACGTAGAAGTATTTACCAACTCAATTTGATGTTTGTCTACCTTATTGCTTTATACTCTCTTAAGTAAAGGTTTTTTGTTAACGCTTTGTTTCATTAAGTTTCCACCTGTTTAGAATATAATAACGAAGGAAACCCTGAAACTATAATATTGATATACGCGAGCATTTATAAAAGCAAACAGTCTTCAAATATACTTAAGTTAACCTTTAATAATGTCAAAGTTATCGAGGAATTTATCATCAATGCTTATTGCAAGTTTCTTGATGGTGTAAAACCATTCATCACCTGCCATGCTTTATACAGCTACTATATTTCTGCTGACTCTACAACATCTGGAATTTTATCTTTCACGGAAAACTCAGTGACTCTTCGGGCTGGATCAAAGTCATTTATCACAAGGCCCATGTTACTTATGATAATAGCTCAACTAAGAACGTCAAACACCTCCCACCCAAAGTTGTCGTGTCTCTAGTAAAAAGTTATCCAAAGTATATATATCCAACAACGTTATGAAGATGCTAGGGCAAAACTCAGTTCTAACCTCTCTGATTTAACCACCTATTATGATAATCTGTTGTCTCCTGAAATGGTGGCTGTTCGTACTTTGAATTCAGATAATACCAGTATTGGTGAAAGCAGAACCTTCCCAAAGGTCTCTTTGTTGGTTTTGCTTCATAGTAAAATATCGAGAAAAAACACTTCAGCTGTAAACGAAAACTCAGAACCTCATAGGGATGAGATTCGGAAAAAGTTGGTCGATATGTCAATCTCTATCATGTGGATGGTGTACTTAGCTGCTGTTCACTCCATACTATTTCCCGGATATTCAGATCCTGAAATTCGCTGGGAATCAACTTAGTATTTTTGTCGACTATCAAACCACATGTATTGAAATTATCACCAATTACTGCAGGGCTAAAAGTGTCAAGGCAATGTTGAAGATGTTGGATAAGAAAACCTCTAATTATGTGTTTATGCATACTGTCTTTTTGAAACCTACGATGAAGTATTTCTTGGGCAGAGAGTTTGACGCCATGAACAGAGATATCTTCGGTGATATTAGTGGTAACAGCATGGTGACATTGGCCTCGCACGTAATTGTTTTGCGTCTTATGGTAACGCAACAAGTTAACTGTTATTGTTGAATCTCTGATTGGCCATCTTCCTAATCTCACCACCGAGTGTTTGCTAAACTGGTTGCTGATTGGAAAAACTTGTTAAAATTTGACTGTCCTGTTGATTGCTCTGAAAATCGCTTTGTTTAAAGATCGCTTTGATTTGAAAAATGATAATGCCTCGGGAAGTAGTTTGTTCATCTTAATCTGCCTTTCAAAGAGTTGCTTTTAGTAGGCAGAGCCATCTGTGGTAATAAGTTTAAATTTAGTGATGGCCAAATTAATGTTGCCATCTCATGGATGTATTTTATACGCACGTCCAGATATTCATGCCGCTAACTGTTCTTCTATGTAAGATATTTTCGAATAGAAAAAATATCATCTATTCTGTTTCTTTGAAATCCATCACAAGACAGTAAATGATTCTTAGAATAACTTCAGTATTTGTTTCAGAAAAAGAAGCTTTATTAAATGGTTTCTATTCAAAGTATTTTATATTATTGTTAAGATAATAAATTATTGTTGCTATTCGTCATTTCAGTGTGCATACAACACTCAATTACACCCTCTTATTTTGTGTTTCAATCACTTGAACAGAAACCTTTATACACTCTGCTTATCTTACATTACGGTTCAGTTGTTTGTCCATTATTTATTAGATGATAGCCGATGTAATGGATGTGCTTGAAATTAAATAAAAAAAAATATTTGATTAAAACTAGATATCTTATATAATCATGCCGCACACATCTTATCTTTCCCCATTACAGTCCTAATTTCCCTAACAAATTCAAACTGATTCAAATTATCAAAATTTTTATCCTTGTCAACCTTTATTATATCTAAAATATCAGCAAACTTTGTAGCCTTAGCCACTTCTTCAAAAACAGGAACAAAAATACCAATCAATGATAATGCAAAATCTTCGACAGAGACTTCTCCAGTAATCATCTTAACACCAATCAATTGAGCAATATCAACAATAGATGAGATGATGACACCTGTTGGGCCTAAAAATAAAGAAATACCACCAACAATACCTAGGACAATTTCTAGAATTGACAACTTCTTTTGTTCATCATATTGTTCTTTTTGCTTTTTCCCATCCACATATGTGATATTTGCAATTTCACCTAATTCTGAATAGATAAGGAGACTCTCTACAACATCGTAAATGGACTGTGGTCTTGCAGTACATATGCTATCTTTTGGATAATTCACTAAGGAATCCACGTCGGTCACATTATCCATAGTAATATCTTTTAATACATTGGGAAAGAGCACGTGAGAATCCAAAATAGAACCTTTTTCGAAAATACAAGTTGCCTAGATATCACATGAGAATTCCTTATTTTTTCTGATCTTTCAACAAATGCTGAGGTAGACACATTGATTAGGGAAAACTTCGCGAAAGTATTTGCTGCCGCTTGTTTGTTTTCATCTAAAATGACTAGATTGTGATACAGAATCGTACCCCAAGGTTCGCTTCTCTGGGGGAAAAACATGATACAGCTTGTCTCATTATTCTCTGTAATAAAATTTGTCTCTTGAGCGCCTTCAATTAAATAGAAGTCACCAATAATGTTGAATTCATCCCTTACTTTCTGTATTTCAGTCAATGTATCCGAGGTAACATCTCTCTTATAATAATTAGGGTCTGTTGTTAGAGTTTTATTTTCCGTAAAGTAAGCTTCTTCAACTCCATCACATTGTACCCATCTTTTCATATTGTATCTTAAATATAGCATAATATGATCATCCAGAAATACCAACATTTGCATTTTCTATTTTACTTGAAGGCATTATATTGCTGCTAGTATTTTGAGAATTCGGTAAAGACTTCGTTATAGTTGATCTGTTCAATGTGGTTAAGGAAGTAATATCATGATAAGGACTAGAACTGATGGTGTCGTAATTAGATGAATCAAAATCTTTACTAGAAGCGATTGCACGAATTGAAGTAGTTATACCAGGAACATCTGAGGAACTCGTTGACAAAATAGCAGTTGACAGCTTAGTATTACTTATCGAAATTTCTGTGGTACCTGTAGAAGAGCCATTAAAAATTTTTTCTGAAGAAGAGTTTGATTTCAGAAACAATGGATGAATATATTCAGCCTTTGCCTGTAAAATGAAAAAGCTGTTTATTACTGTGAGTAGAATACAAAATCTGAAATCTGTCATATCTATTCCGTAAATTATTGTCCTTAGTGAATTGTTTTATTCTATTCAGTTCTTTGCTCTGCTGATAGTCACAGAAATATATATTCTTTTTTTCTATAGACTTGATAAAAATTTATATCTATCATAAAACATCAAACAGAAAAAAAATTGGTTCAATTAAGTAGACATATTCCTATGGGAAATTACTATAAAACAGCGGGCTACGCGTTTTGTGTTTGTTCTCTTGAAAGGAAATGCTAGACAAGTTGTATAACCTTATTTAGAAAGTTTAGCTTTGTTTTTTTTGTTATTTTTCGTCTATTGTCACAGTGTTGACTCGTCTTCGAGGAAAAATGAATTTGGGGTCTCCTCCATTTCTCTCTATCACAAGACCCCACACACAGATTATGGAACAAAGCGCTTCTTCAGTGCGTGTCTGTCTTTTCTACATAATTACGTTTTCCAGTTTATATCCTTCAGCAGCCAGGAAAATGCCAGTGCAACTGAACCGTTTCAGAATAATCTCAATAAATATACATTCGGCTAAGCTGGGAATTTTATTGGCTTAGCTATTGTTTGATTATTCAAAAAAATATGAATTTCTAGACAAGTATACTATTATTGATGGTGCTACGCTACACTTTTTTTGGAAAAATAAGACTGTTGAGGAAAGAAAGAGAAGGAAAGATCTACTGTAGATAAACGCAAATAACCCGCTTTATGAAAACCGCCAACAATTCTGCTGGGCAGTGGGGCTGGTTGGGCAACGATGTGAAAAAAATGCCCTCATAGTTAAGTGATTTTTTTGCAGTTTGCCCTGCCCAGCGGGCAAAGATATCTCAACATTTCTTGCCCAACCCTTGCCCAAGCAGAAAGGATTACGTAAACTCCTAAATTGTACATTACCCCGACTTATTTTTTTGATTGGTTATTAGAATAATAGCATTCTTACATTATTACTACCTGAGATGGAGATAAATTTAAAGTGCTTCAATCCTGGGTGACACGAAAGTTTGGCAATCTATAACATCCATTACATTCTGAATACAAAATATAGATAGCAACGTATGTTAGTAGAAGCGGAGAGGATATGAATACATTGCCTCTCATCAATCGTCACGGACTGTGTCCCCCATTTGAAGCTGATCTAGGTTGGTATCCTATTGGGTTCCAACTTACCACACAATACAAATAAAAGGTTTGGCA
>JAJLTG010000076.1:0-40421 GCA_030568095.1 Naumovozyma baii
CTCATGGACGATTAGTCAATCAGCGATTACCCGCTTGAACTTGAAAGCATATATAAGTCGACGAAGTCGACGTTACATAATAGATATATACGTTCCATTAAAAGAGGGACAGACGAAATAGAACGCAAGAAAACTATCCATCAGGATAATAGAGAACTACTTCAACAACCTTTACTCACTCATCCACTCTATTACACAAAACAAAAAAACTAAGGCAACTTGGCCGAGCGGTTAAGGCGAAAGATTAGAAATCTTTTGGGCTTTGCCCGCGCAGGTTCGAATCCTGCAGTTGTCGTCATTTTTTATTTAATTATTTTATTTTTATAAAGCCGGGTGATAAGTTCAAGTCGGTTGTATTCTGTCTCTGTGAGTAAATGAAGTATATATATGTCTTTACAGACAATGAACAAGTTGCTATAGTGAGTCTCTCTTGAACCATTCAACGCCACGAATTTATCACAAATATGTCATTCTACAATAATGGAACCCCAATGGCTAATATAGGAGGAGCAGGTGCTGGTATGGGTACCAACAATTCAGGATTCTATCAGCCTTCAACGCAGTTCGCGTTCCCTCAAGGTTCAATGTCATACCAAGGTGGCGGATCGATGGATGATAACACAACATCAGGTGCTATGGGAGTAGCTCCAGATCCACTACCAACAGGCATCTTGAATGCACTTTCTACAAAAGGATATCTACATGAACCACCTCTACTGGAAGAAATCGGCATCAATTTCGATCATATACTTACAAAAACAAAAATTGTCCTAATTCCAACACGTTCAAATAATGTCGTCTCTCAGGAGATTCTGAATGATTCTGATTTAGCTGGTCCATTAATATTCTTCTTACTATTCGGTTTATCCTTGCTATTGGCGGGGAAAATCCATTTCGGTTACATTTATGGTGTCGCATTATTTGGTACCGTTTCATTACACAACTTATCTAAATTGATGGGCAACACTCAAACTACGAATTCAACTAAATTACAATTTTTCAATACTGCATCAATTCTAGGGTATTGCTTTTTACCACTTTGTTTCTTAGCATTGATTGGTATGTTCCATACTTTAAATGACAGCTTAGGTTATATCCTGGCTACTTTATTTGTGTCTTGGAGTACATGGGCATCTTCTGGGTTTTTTAACTCCTTATTACAGTTATGCAATGCTAGAGCTTTGATTGCTTACCCATTGTTGATCTTTTACAGTGTGTTTGCTTTGATGGCTATATTTGTTTGAAATATTTATATTGTTATATTTTTGTATATATATATATAGTAAGGAAACAGACACTTAAATATACAATATTTACCATTATTTTGAACATTCATATGAGTACATGCTTTATTTTATAACTTAGGATCAGCTCGATAAAACCCAAAAAATTTACTCGAGATTTAAGGAAAATAAGAGACTCTTCGAGCAAACAGAAGCTTCAAGTTCTCGATTAATCAAGAGACCACATAAACCCATGCTTAAAGTACTGAAAAAATCTATTCATGCTAGACATTATACTTCGCAACAGCAACTTACAACTGTATCACATATAACAACACCCATTTTTTACCCTAATGCCAAACCACATTTGGGTCACCTATATTCAAGTTTATTATGTGATGTGTATCATAGATGGCAGATTTTGAAAGGTATTCCCTCTCTATTTACAACTGGTACAGATGAACATGGATTAAAGATTCAGACTGCTAGTGAAAAGAACGGTTTTAAAGATCCTAAACTGTTCGTCGATCAATTATTCAAAGAATTTATCAATTTGGATGCCACCCTTAATATCAAATATACCAGATTTATTAGAACCACCGATGACGATCATATCGAAAATGTGAAAAAGCTTTGGAAACTATGTGAAGATAATGAATTTATTTATAAGGGAACGCATAACGGTTGGTACTCCATATCGGATGAAACTTTCTATCCAGAAACAAAAGTAATAAAGGATGCCAATAATAGCGGAAAATATTTCAATACTGAAAGTAACAATGAAGTCATTTATCAATCAGAGACAAACTACTTCTTCAAATTGTCATACTTTAGAGACAAATTGATTGATTTAATTGAGAATAACAAAAGTTTTATTTATCCAGCATCTAAAAAAAATGAAATATTAAAAGAATTGAAAAGTACAGAAACATTACAAGATTTATCCATATCTCGACCATCATCACGATTAAATTGGGGCATTGAGGTCCCAGGTGATTCAACTCAGAAAATATACGTATGGTTCGATGCTCTATGTAACTATATTACCTCTGTCGGTGGAATAGATGCAATTACCACGGCAATCAGTGATAATAAGAACCCAATTATACCAAGACATCATATCAAACCTAAAGATGTAATAACCCAACCAAGCCAATGGTGGACTAATACCACTCATTTGATTGGGAAAGATATTGCGAGATTCCATTGTATTTATTGGCCAAGTTTCCTAATGGCTGCTGGACTGCCATTACCCAAACAAATTGTGGTACATAATCATTGGTTATGTAATGGCGTGAAGATGTCCAAGAGTCTAGGTAACGTCGTAGATCCCATTGAAGTGGCGAGTAAATATGGTATTGATATCATAAGGTGGTTTCTACTGGAGAACTCAAATTTGGAGGAAGATGGTGATTTTCAAGAGGAAAAAGTTAAATCATTAAGAGAGTTACTTGTCTCCAAATGGGGGAACTTAATAAATAGATGTTGCGCGAAAAAGTTCAATGTGAATAGAGCAGTGAAAGAATTCTGTTCTAAAGGGGAATATGACTTAAGTGACAAACAAGTTGTAAGCTCGCTATTTCAGGACTCCACCTCAACAGTTGGCCCAGAAATAACCAGTTTAATAAGCAGAGTCAATATGCTACGGCAATTCATGGATGAGAAGAGTAAAAAATTTCAATTTGCAGCATTCCTAAGAAACGCTTGGTCTATAATTAATGAGGCAAACACCTTAATGCAAGACGCAACTCCATGGAAAACGGAAGGTTTGCAACAAGATGCAATTATTTTTTTATGTATGGAAGTATCACGCGTCTTGGCCATAGTATGTCAACCAATTTCACCGGGATTATGCCACCATCTTCTTGATTTTATGGAAGTAGATGAGGATAGGCGCATTCTTCAGTATGCCCGTATCGGCGCTGATAACAGTTATGGGAAGCACTGTAACATTGCCAGAAATAAAGTTCCAATGGCAAAGACAATCACGATAAAAGAGTAATGATTTCAAAATAGATACTGCGATGAGAGAAAAATCAATAAACTTGACAATAGAAATAATTATGCAACATGCCAATATTATTCAATCCTTCAAAATAATGCATTTATAAAGTAATTATCATCTAATATCTCTTGCATTCAAAGAACATTAAAAATGCCAATAACTATAATTTTGAAAACTGAAAATAGACAAGGAACTTATTTTGTAAAAGTGAGGCCAAATGTAGCACGGTCATATTTAGTTATCTTAGTTATCATCGCCGTCATCCAAGGAATCGATATCAACATTTGAAATAAATTTTTCTAAAGTTCGATATTGCCAAGGCACGTTCCCCATTTGCTCTGCATCTTCCTCTGAAATTGTGATATTTCTCTTAATTTCTTCTAGTTGTGTCGGATTTTCAATCTTAACACGTTTACGTTGATGTTCCAAGCTTGTTGGAGTATGCCCAATACTCATACCAACTTTGACTAAAGTTTCAACACCTTCCAATGAATTTTTCAGTAAATCGGAATCGAAAATAATTTTGTTAGATGGCATGACCAGAATAATTGTAGATCCACCAAATTTGAAATATCCGATTTCTTGCCCACGTTTAATTTCTTCTCCTTCATCAACTGTTAAAACAATAGAACCAACCATCATAGCACCTACTGCAATCACAAGAAGAGTTCCAAATTGAGGTGAAGTAATTGGAATAATTACTCTAACATTTTCACCAAAAACATCTAAGCTGCTTCGAACAGCCATTGGATTGACAGTATAATATTCTCCCTCAATATAGAGGGGTTTCCCAACTTTTCCATTACACGGTGAGTGAAATCTATGATAATCTTGCGGTGCTAATCGAAATATTCCCAAACAACATGACTTATCATTAAACATATCTGAATGAAAATTATTTGTTAATCGTGCGATTGAAAATCGATCTCCTTTAATCCATATCTCTTTTGATGAATGTGTACTGGAAAACATCGAACATCTCGAATCAGCAGGTGACACAAGAGTTGTTTCATCATTACCTTCTATTATTCTACTTCCAGGTTTTAATTTTCTATAAAAAAATTCATTGAATGTCTTAAATTCTACTTCTTGACATTGGCTCAAGTTTAAGGAATGGAATTTTATAAATGGTTCAATATGCTTCACAGAGGAAGGAGTATCGAATTTCTTCCCTTGCCTTATAGACATATTTTTCAAAAGTGTCTTAAACTTTTTAGATTCAGTACCCTTACCATTGTAGATTATACGCATACCCAACTTGACATGTGCACTAATCTTTTCATCGATGATAACTCCTGTGTCTCTATCTTCCACCAAAATATTCGCATTATTGGACCCCAACGCATAATTCCCATAAGTTAATTTAATGAACATTTTAGAGAACCACCTCTTAGACGCAAAGGCTGTAGATACACAAGATGCTTTTCGAAGTTTATGATCCTTGGAAAAAGTGCAAATGGCAAAATGAGTAATGAGATCGTTTTCAGCAACTGGATTAGATGTGAGTGAAGTTTTTGTCGCCTTGCAGAATTTTAAACATCTTGGGCATCTCCAAAGGTTTCTAAAATTTACAGAGCGATTCCAGGTTTGCAAACCTAAGATTAATTCATCTCTTGTAATCGTATCACCAGCCCAGGCAATTTTACCAAAATGCTTGAAAAAATCGATTGCATCCTGATCTGTAAATGATCCCAATCGTTCAAAGAATAGCATTAACTCAATTATATCTAGAGTTGTATTTTTAGTTCCAATTGGCACAGACAGTTGCCAAAAATCTTTTTTCAGTTGCTCGTAAGGTATAAACTTCATATCTACCGATAAACTGGCTTTCTTTAGATTTTCTAATATCGGTCCAACAGTTATAGTGAGAGGCAAAATATAATTTTTCCAATTATACTCACTATCTTGGTTATTCATCATTTGTTCCCAGGTTAGAATACACTCTCCCACTTCATCGTTATGAGAAAACGAGTCCTTATCCATCACCTTAAAATAAAAGCAGTGATTGATCTCTGTAGGGTATATTTCAAAAGCTGCGTACTCATCAAAAACAGGATTCAACGCATGCTTTTTCCACGATGTCTTAAACACCTTTCTCCCAAACGTTGTAATAATAAATGGGTCCATTAGATAACTGGTTCTAGAGATTCTATTTCTCATTGGTGGTAAATTTTTGATACAATTGAATTTTATGAACATAACACCAGATGCATGTAACTTCTTAGATATGTGAAAGTTCATCCTTGGTTGATATTTCGATATAGACATGGATCTCTTCGCCTTTTTCATCTGGCTTCCACGCTTTAAATGAAGTAATGTATTATCAATCGAATCAAAACTGATATCTGTAGTATCTTCGATTTCGTCATCATCAGTGTCTTCAACATTTTTGTTAAGTGATCCATATACATTATCTACTATTGCAGTATCTTCCGAATTATCCATGTTCGAAGAATTAGATGTTATAACTGCGTATTCATCCAAAGCAGTAACCATGGACTGTAAATCAATTTCAACATTCTTTATCTCATATAAACCATTCTCTATAATATCTTCAGCAATAAATAATGGCGGATCTTCAAGATCTTCTTCACCTACTCTTTCCAAATCTTTGATTTCTGAATTAGAGCTCATCACGGATAGCAAATCAAAATCAATATTCAACTCATCCTCACTTATCAATAATTCTGTTTCAGATGCAACACTAATAATATCCGATGATGAAATCTTAGTAACATCATTTTCAGAATTTACTTTCCTTAAATCATCATCCATCATCCCATAAAGGTTTTGATTTACCAATGATACCTGCGATGAAGTCACATCATGCATATATTTTTTATTCGCTAGATTAGACTCTAGTTGGTTTTTCCATTCGTTGAAAATTTGGAAAGTGGACAATTTTTTTGAATGTGATTCTAATCTGAATCCCAATTGTATTTCACCAACTTTGAGATCCTGCTTCCTGATAGCTCTCTTCCTATCGTACAAAGTGTACCAATTTGGTTTCACCTGGAAAGCATAACCCGTACTGACATCTTTCTTCCTGAAAATGTCTAAAAAGGATAATCGGAGTTCACCTAAATACAAATAGTTATTAGTTTTAGAGGAGGTCAATTGCTGTTCATCATCAAAATCATATTTATTTCTAAAACTGGGAGAATCCCACCCACTGGGAGAAGGTGAACCATTACTTGAGTTATAAATATTTTTCACACTACCAGATCCTGAAACAGCCGAACTAAATGAGGTGGTACTAGTTGTTGAAGTATGCAAAACCATTGGAATAGTAGCCCCATGATTATTATTATTGTTATAAGGCGCTACAGTGGGCAATGCATCATATACGATAACTCTTAACCATTCGGATTTTGGATTTCTTGGCAATTTCAATTTCAACTCTTGATTCCATTTAGTATTAGAATTCTTCAATTTAGTGGTCTTATTATGATAATATATATTTGTAGTAACGAAGCATACGGGATTACAGTCAAATTTTTTTATAACATCAATATTTCTAACTTGGATGACATCAACTTTGAAACTTAGATTAGCCCTTTTGGATTTACTATGTCTTCGGTTCCCAATGAATCTCATCTAAGCTTTTGTTATATGTAACGTTTTAAAAATAATTTATTAGTACTGATGATTATAATGAGCTGGGCTTCCATGCAATGTAATGTCACTTGATTGTTTCCCATCTGATGGATGTGTTTCCCACCATTGTGTCAATATATTCCTTGGAAAATTATTCAACCGTATGGCTCGCATCTTTTTGTTTACATTATTTTAAAAAACTGGGGCATTTGCGAACCCTAACATTAGATATTTTTTAGATTCCACGTTTAAAATAAACCCTATATAAATAAATTATTAACCCTTTTAAATAATACTCTTAATTTCAACCCTTTTCCAAATTAAAAAAAAAATCTGTGTTAAAAACACTAAGTTTTTAAAAAAAAGGATAGCTCGATGATGGAAGTGCTATTCGGACAGCTACTACTTCACACAATTAAATACACTCAATCGCTATAGGACATTTAATCCAGATTTTGTAGGATCCAACCATTCCTAAGCAAATTAAAACAATAATAACTACAAAAAACTTGCATAATGGGTAAAAGGTTTTCAGAATCCGCTGCCAAGAAAGTAGCTGGTATGGCCAAGAAAAGAGAGAATGAAAAAATCAAACAACGGGCAGAACAGGAACGATTAGAAGCTGAAGAAGCAGCTAAATGGACTCAAGGTGCTAGTAAGAAGAGTGAGAAGAAGATACAGGAAGATCAAAAGAAACAAGACAAATTAAAGGCTAAACGTGAACGTGAAGCATTATTAGCTGCTGAAGAAGCTGAACTTGGAAGAGGTGGTAAGGGTAAGAAGAAGTGAATTCAAAATCAGTTATTTTTTCAATTGTAAGAATATGAGTGTTTCTCAAACTTTCCACTTCATTTCTGTTCTAATTATTTCATGTATTACTTCCTTTTCTACTATTAACTCATTTAACTTTTTATTACAAATCCCTAATACTGCATTAATAAAGAGTTAAAATGATTAGCAAGTATTTAACATTTATACAAAGTAAACTTTCAATACTGCTTTTCTTTTCAGTGAAGGTTATTTTATTGCAACATTTAATCGATAAGGATAGAATACAATAATCATGTAGTATCCAGGTTGCTACCTACAAACCTTGCAAGATAGTGTATTTTGTTTTTTATTATTTTAAGAATTGCAGGTAAGATGGAATTAAGAACCATATATAAGTCAAGACATCCTTTAACCTTACAACAATTATATAGAGAGAGCTATAGTGTCAAAAAGGATTCCCTGTATCATCTATTTTTAATATGAACTATAAGAATCTTGCTCGCTGTGCTCCTAATTAAAACTTTGCTTTATATATTGTGACGCAGATTATATAATCAATATTGAAAAATTATGTCTTAATGTAAGCTTTTATAGAGCCTATTATTTTTTGAAGATACATTCAACAGATAATGAGCATGGAACAATATGACTGTTGAAGTCTATTTTTCAAATGGTCTAAGAAAAATAAAACCCTATTATACTACTAGATCATCTTATGTCAAGGGCCGTTGGATTGGTAAATCATTATTGAACGTTTTAAGTTCGGAATTTCGAGCCCATTCTACCGATTACTATGTAAATGGAATCAATACCGGGCATTACAGACTACAGAGAAATGGTGTTACTTTGGAATCCAAAGAGACGCTAGAAACGTTAATTGAGAATAAGGATGTACTCTTGTCCATATCCCATAAGCACGAAGCACCAGTGAAACAATGGTACCAACCCAAATTAGAAAACGGAGAATTACCCAGTAAGATCGCTGGACTTGAAATAATTCATGAAGATTCAGATGTATTGGTTATCAACAAACCTGCCGGTGTTCCAGTACATCCCACTGGTCAATTTTATCAAAATACCATCACAGAGATATTAAAGAATCATGGCGTGAACGCTTTGCCATGTTATAGGCTTGATAAGATAACATCTGGTGTCCTTATAATGGGAAAAAATTCTCAGAGTGCAGGTAAGGTTCAAGAAAAGATACGATCTAGAAATATAACTAAACTTTATTTGGCAAGAGTAGAGGGGAAATTCCCCAGAATAATGGAAAACGAGATGCACCCCGAGATGATTAAACCATTTACTGATTCGTCCTTAATTACAGAAATGGGTTCTGATATTTATACCATTGAGCCTAAAAAGAATTTCCCAGCTGGGTTATCAATGCCCAGAGAGGCAATTACGTTATTCTACCCACTGTGCTATATCCCGAAACACAATCAAAGTATAGTAGTATGTCGTCCACTTACAGGTAGAACGCATCAGATAAGAATACATCTGGCAAGATTGGGATACCCAATTGCAAATGATACGTTGTATAATAAAAGGAACGCAAAATACCCAGAAAGGCTAAAATTTATAATGAAATATCCAAACTGGGAAACATCATCCTTATCAAAAAAGGAATTAACTATAGAATTTGGAAAATTGATAGAAGAGACCAATAAAGTATTTATGGAAAAGAAAAAAAATATGATAAGTTGCAAGAGATGTGAAGAGTGCGGCAGCTTGGAAATTGATGATCCGCCGCCAAACGAACTTGAATTGTGGCTACATGCCTGGAAATATTACGATTATGAGAACACATTTTTATACGAGACACCACTGCCATACTGGTCAAATCCTATAGGTTAAATATAGAATAATAGTATGGAATATGTACCACTTGTATATAATGCAATTGTGACACAATTCTTGAGAGGGTAACCATTCGCTCTTTTTCTCCTTTCTGACGGCCTTAAATTAAATTGAGAGAGCTGCATTGGATTATAATTACATTCATCGCTATTGTCAAATGGTGATGGATGGTGCTTAGGATAACATAAGATTTATTAATTGATCAATCATGAGTTTGTATGTTTATCGCATATGTCTGAACAATAATTACCGGTCATCGGGAGAAAGAATTCGAATCATCTTTTTACTAACAATGGAGCTAGTTACACTGTCGTCGGAGTCTTCCTTGTCGTTGCTGCATTATCAGCAGGGTTTTGGGTAGTTGCCCCAAAACAAGACCAAACGTATGTATATATGCTTTGAATCAGAATTCAAGGGAATGTCAATGAATTGCTTCTACTGCATGCATTTTTCATGATACTAACTGAAAGCTTATAACTTTTCTATTGTAATTATTTGCAGTGTCTGGAGAAGTACCGTTATATTATCTCTTGCCATGATGTTTTTAATGTGGGCTATTACATATTTATGCCAATTGCATCCATTAGTTGTACCACGCCGTTCCGACTTGAGACCAGAATTTGCAGAATAGATAAGCTACGTTTCATTATACTAATGGATGTAGGAAAGAAAACTAATTTGGGGTTAAAGAGATCATACGATCAAAGGAGTTACTATGTGATAGACATCCTTTTTTTAATGACTCCATTGATTTTTTAATATTTCATCATACTACATAATAGACTAGAAGAAGAAAAAAAATTAAAAATTAGAAATCAAAAATATGGAATATAAGTATTAACTATAACAATTACTAGTATCAGACATATATCCTTTATATACCGGGTTTTGTTTACCTCCTTCGTCGTGTGTCTACTATCACAGTGCAACTTACTGAAAAAATCAATATACAGGCCGTTATTAGATAAACATGTTTATTACATCATAGCAAGCAGCATCCAGGAAATAACAAACAAGAATAACCTTCAATTACCTATCTGTACAGCATATTTCCTATTAGTGATACATGGATATATGGGAGGAAGTCAACAGATGTTCTTTGCCAACGATTTATGGCTTTAAAAGAGTCATTCGAAGACTCCGGTTCATCATCCAGCTTGGAATAACTAGAACAACTACATTAACAATCAAATTTATTAAAAGCATGATATCACATTATAAATTATTAATTTTTCTGGCATTCAAGAACTGCCAACGACACATCAAGTTAAATTGTTGGTTTGAGAAAAATTTGCTTCGAAAATATCAACTACAGATGAATCATATTATCGGTGTTTATGCTAAAAACCAGAAATCGATTATCAGGACTTTCTTTTCGATATATGGTAAGATGCCATCCTGGTTAATCACATATTTTGGGATTGAAATGGTAAGTCAGCGTATTTTGTCTAGACTTGAAGATTCAAAAGAAATCCTTGGGGAACCATTTTTAAATAGAGTTAGGCAACTAGTATTATGCATTGCCTTATTGTTGCTATACAAGAGACAAAAAAATATACCATCCTTTTTATCAGATATACTTTTCAACAAGAGACTATTAATTAAGGATTTTTTCCTTATATATTTAATTAAAAATGTGCTTTCTTTACCAAAGACAGTTGGTGGGCTTTTAAAATACAAGAAATCCATATCACTATCAAATAATAATCAAACACTATCTTATTTTAAACAGCAAGAGGCAGAATATCCAACCTTCTCAATTATGCTAAAACCACATATGGATAAACTAAATGAAATTTATGAACTAAACTTTGATAAATCATTTCCATCCATTTATTCAATTATAGATAAATTACTGAACTCCTATCTCGTAAGAAATGTTGTACCGTCAATGAAATGGGTAATATGGAGAAGATTATTGGTCTTTATAGCAAATATTAACCAAAACACTTTGAACTGTCCGGATATAAAGACTAATGTGAGGCAATATAATAAGCTTATGAAATCAAGTGCTTTAATGCTAGGATTCATACTCCTAGACCGAAATAACTCGATGAGTGTTGGAGCGGGTGCTTTAAAAACTATAATTCGATTTACTGCAGAAGCATATCTGGACGTGTTCGTTCTTTTAGTCAAGTCGTTCTTATCCATCTTAATATATAAAGTGAATTAACTTTATTGAGAAATGCATTTCAGTTTTATGCATATAGTATGACAATTAATCTTAAATGATTTGTAATAATATTTATATCAACGTATATGATACATTAATGTATTTTGTAAATACAGCTGTTTAACCATTCGTATTTTTAAATTGAATGGATTGGACAACTCTAAGGCTATTTATGCTCCAGGAGCATCCACTTTCCCCTTTAGTTTCATTAATATTTCCTTAAGCTTTGACCTATCTCTACCATTGACTGAATCAGCGTCTTCAGTGTTAATTAATTGTAGGACACGGTCCCAAGTTGTATTATCTTGTTGAAAGAATTGGTCTCTGTCTTTTAAGAATTGCTCAGCTTCTCTTTGAGTTATTTCTATATTTTGCTCCTTCTTCTTATTATATTCTTCATAGAAATTATCAATATGCTTTACGGCTTCATCTTGTAATTCACTTTTGGCCTTTTCATTCATTTCATCCAATTCTTGAATTTCCTTAATACGACGTTCCCTCCATTCTGTAGCAGCTGGTGATGGACCAGTGGTCTTTGGTTCTATAAAGTTGGTTTGCATATCAGAGAATTCTTCTTCATTCTCGGGAACACCGTTATTCTGTACATCATCGATATCAGGATATTGATCTTCAAATTGCTTAATTTCTTCACCGGCCTCCACAGGTTCATCAAACAATGCTGTATCCTGTTCAGTGGCGAATTCATTGCCTAAAGCTTCAGCTTCTCTTTGTAAGAAATCTGTTCCTTCTTGTTCAACATTTAGGTCTAAAGAATCATCTTCATTTTCCAATGGCGGGAATTTCTCTGACATTTCTAAGTTAAATACCTTTGTGTATTTACTTCAAGTGTGCAGTGTCTACAACTTCCTAAGCGACTGAATGTATTGCTCCCAGCAAAATAGTATTGCACATGTATACATTTTCCAAATTTCTTGTCTGCCTATGCCCCTTTCAAGGCGTCTTGGTAACTACGCCGTCCAAAACGATGATAATACCCATGTCACATCAAATATTTCTTAATATTTAATGCTTAGCAGTCCATCATTTACTCGTTTCATATGTGTATATTCTATATAGTTAATTGCATATAATATGCTGCTTATTGTATGAGAATGGATGCACCAAGGCCAACTTCGATCAACTCGTTCGATTTTAAATCGAGCACCTTCAATCCTGATAACGTCGAATAATATCCTGGCATTATACCAATAAATCTCAGGTCAACAAAATATGACTCATTAGGTCCAATTATCGGGATCTTATAGTCATTCGACAACAGGATTATTCCCTCTGATATCTTACTGAATTTTTTACGTAATTGAAACTGTTTCTCTAATGTTAACGAAGCATTTGAAGATGTCTTGTTATTGTAATACACTACTAAATCCAATGATGAAGAGGATGAGTTTATTACTTGCAGTCGCAGAACAAATTTTTCACCTTTAGTGACTTTAATGTTATTATTTAAGAACTTGAACTTGACATTATTGAACTGATTGTTAACTAATGACGTTGTAGAAGTGGAGCTTTGAAGACTGAATCTTGACGAAGAGAGTCCGTAAAATTTGGGTAGCAAGAGGAATCCTGTAGATGAAGTATTAGATGAAAGTGACGTGGGTCCCTGTTTTTTCAAAGTCAGTTCGGTTTCCCATCGTGTCATTACTGGGATAGCAGGATGATCGCCATCTCCAGGGAGATGTAATCCATAGACTAATGAAACCCTAACTCGATGTGGTGAATTGGCTGATGGTATCAGTGGTAGTTTAAAACATATGTTAAAACTATCATGTAGAAACGATGTGAATGGAAGTTCCAGCGGGCACAATGGATCCACCTCAATGTGAGATTTACTATCTATTAGCTCATAGGTAATATTTTTGAAGAATAATTCTAATGGAATGTTATACTTATCACGTAATTCTACTGACATTTTCGAGGTTTGGAAATCTAACGATGATAAAATACAATTCTGTGATTTTACCGAAATGTTTCGTAATCTCATGTTCAAAAGGGAAAATATGGGATATTTTAATTCAACTTCGGTATTCGCAGTTACAATGTGTTTACTGTCATCAGAGGTAACTTTGGCGGAAAACTCATCAGATACTGTAGCATTATCAGTTCTATCCGCTTTAGATTCTATTTTGGATACATTTGCCGGCCATGAGTATATTGGTTCGAAACTAGGCAAAATATCGTCTTCATTAGTACCTGTTGGGGCTTCTATGTTTGTTTCTAATTTCATGTCATCAGTGAAGTTCTTTACGGAATCGGTTGAGTACCCAACAACAAACTTGATGTAATTGTTGAAACCATTATTCATTACTACACTGGATCGAAACATATAATCTGCTGATACATTTGGTTTCAATTCCCATATAGTCTCATGAGAACCGCCTGGTGATATTTTATTGAACAATTCATCCACACGAGTTGACTGCAGTACCCTTGAATCATTTATCCAAACATTTAAATCAGTTATATGTGTGTTAGGGGCATTTTCATGAGATCGAAGAACTATTCTTAATTTCTCATCAAATATAACGAATTTCCTTAGAGAATGCGACTTTTTTAATAATTCCAAGTCAGTAGCCCCTATGGTACCATCCAGAGGCAGATAGAAGTCCATTAGCTACCAACTATTTTAAAGTGTAGTTGCCTTTTTATTGTCCTTTGCTGCATGAAACCATTGTACTCATAAAGATCAAAATGGGAAATATCTTTGCTTAAATCTCGCGTCCTGTATTAACGATCAAGATAGTAATGGCCAGGGCAAAACGTATCTTTTGCAGTTGTATATACAAAATTATGTATATATACACATATCGTGCTAATGTTTTGTAGTTAAATTTACTATAGACAGGAATATTGCAGTCAAAAGTTGACTATATATAGATCATTTTACCCAGTTCATCGAATCCAATCTTCCGATTCTTTTTACTATCACGGTTTCCACAGCCGTATCTAGATCCTACTTGACCCACTCTTGCTTCAGTAAATCTAAATATGGAACGGTCACCTTCCTTCACCTCACCATAGATTACTTTACGTTTTCTTTTTATAGAACTGTCAGCCAGATGGCCTTGTGAATGTTCTCCAGTAGTAGCTAGTTTCTCTAATGTCTTCACGGCTGGCTCTAACTCTAAAATATCAGCAGCATCAACAGGACCAAATGGTTCTGATTCAGCAATAGTGATAAACCTCGATGACAACGTCTTTTCAGGTACTGGGATTTCACTTAAATTTTCTCTTTGGAATTTCACTTCTGGCTTGAAGATGGGGAACATTCCATACATAGTCTTCGCAAATTTCTCAAGGTTGCTTGATATCCTGTTATGCTTTTCCCATGTCTTTTCAATATCCATTAATTTTACAATGGCTTCAATCCTTGGGATCTTAAGTCCATATTTCTGTGACACCTGCTGGGCAGATTTTCCCTGTACTTGGATTAAATCACAAACATCTTTCTTTAACTCATCGCTTATAACGTAATTTGTTTTGCAGTAAGGATTCGAAGGGAATGGTTGTAAGATGTTCACCTTATCATTTCTGTTAAAGTCCCGTCCAGCAGGATTATTAGTCTCTGTCAGCTTACCATCAGGTCTAAATCCCATAGGTTTCCCTGTGATAGGATGAGCTAACGATTGCCCTCTCTCTATCGACGGTTTGATGTAATTAGGGACGTGGTTCATAGGTATCCTAGTGTATTTATTCATTACATACTCACCTTTATAATTTTTAGGTCCGAGAAACTGTCTCATGGCAGCCTTCAAATTTGTATCATGCTTCTTTGGGTGTTCTTTACCTAACCTATTAAAGGGATATGGTGGGTATGCGATCTTCCTTCGAGATATATTCCTCACCTGTTGGTATATTATTGGTCGTGTTACCGTCGAACGAGTGACTGAACAATTAGATGTTGATGAAAGCATAATTTTAGATTACAATTTGTAACTTCTCTTTCTTTACGGACATTCAACTGCTGTGTTCCTTAGCTGGCTTTTTTAACTGTTGTGTATTTGTTCAAAGTTAACTAAAGATTTCGTTAAGGCCGGTGCGAATATACTTGTGTCACATGAACATCTTTGAAGCTTCGATTGGAAAGTAAACACAACGAATTATAAAGATCAATTCGGATAGTACGGTTGGCAAGATACAATTGGTATTACTACTATGTCTCAAGAGACTGGAGAAGTGACTGCTTTAAAGGACTGGTATGAGAACACACATAATAACGATAATTTTGGAGACGAATCATCATCAGGGAAGATCGAAGAAACTGAGCAACGGAGAACAAGTATCATCAGTTCTGAAGATAATATAAATCAAGCTTTTATTGATGAAGGAGAGAGTGACTCAGATGATCCTGATTATCAATTGAATGAGGACTCCCTTGGCAGTGACGACGATATTGATTCTTCTTTCGACGATATAGAAGACTTTTATGAATATGAATATGAACATTCACGTTCAAACAAATATAATTACCATATGTTAGGATGGGCTATCTTAATTATAATGGGTATTGTAATAATGGGACAAAGATGGCATATAACTTCCAGTATTATAGGCAAAACACAGTCCAGAGCCGTATCAGTGATGGACTTGCAGAAACAAGTCAATAGTTTATATCATGAATTAAACCAAAGGGATGAAAAGAGTAAAACAGATTTTGATAAATCAATTGAAATTGTCATTTCTAAATTCGAAGACAATTTGAAGCATTTGCTACCGCTGGACGTAGTCAATTTCAAATCACAAATCAATGCATTGAATAATCAGGTAAATAAGCTGTCTGATGCTGTTCTGCATTGGAAAGAAAATGAAAGAAAACATAATAAAGAATTCACTTTAACTAATGTGACTGCGTTACAGGAAAACTTATT
This sequence comes from Naumovozyma baii, assembly GCA_030568095.1. Lineage (NCBI taxonomy): Eukaryota > Fungi > Ascomycota > Saccharomycetes > Saccharomycetales > Saccharomycetaceae > Naumovozyma > Naumovozyma baii. Next base: position 16,516 of record JAJLTG010000076.1, read on the forward strand.
ATCTTCTTTAGAGGCAAATCTTCCAAATGAGGTGCCGGTAATCATGAATGGTACGTCCTCTTTCCTAATCATACCAGAATTGCATTCATATTTGTCGAATTTTACATCAAGAGTATTGAGTCTACCCTCAAGAAATAATGATGACAATCCAATTGATTTGGAATACGATGTAAATCGATACGTGAAGGAAATATTAACAAATCAACTGAAATATGTAGATCGAGAGTATTTTATTAAAGAGCTTGATAAGAAATTACGTGAGAATAAAGAAAGGATGTGGGAAGAAATAAATGCCAGATTGGAAGATGAAAAAAGTAAACTAGTAGAGGGTAAGGACTCTAATCAATCTCTCCCACGGCAGTATTCGAGTATCTTGTTAAAGAAAATGATATACCAAATTTATAATTCCAATTATCATCAATTGGAAGAGGACTTAGATTTTGCTAGCTCATACCAAGGAACCAGATTAATGAACCATTTAACATCGTCTTCCTGGAGTGCTGGTAATGGTATTAGACCCATAGAGTTATTGACTTTATCCAAATCAATTGGATCCACGTATTGGCAATGCCAAGACACGACAAAATGTACATGGGCTATACGGTTCAATAAGCCTATCTATCTAACAAAAATATCATATATCCATGGTAGGTTTACAAACAATTTGCATATGATGAACTCGGCACCGAAAGTAATATCATTATATGTCCGTTTAGCAAGATCTACAAATGAAAATAGGTTGGCAAAATTAGCCCAACAATACGGCCAAGGACAACTTTTCTCTAAGGATAAACGCTATATAAGAATTGGTCAGTTAGAATATTCGATAACGAGTACTGTAATCAGACAAATATTTTACCTTCCAAGATGGTATATTGAATCTAAACCGTTGATTCATTCTTTGATATTTCAGGTGGATGAAAATTATGGCAATGAGCATTTCACTTCTTTGAGAAAATTTATCGTGAATGGCCTCACCGAAGAAGATCTAACTATAATGCAAGCAAATAAATTTCCTCGAATATATAATGAAGTTCCGGAATATGTAACACCGTCTTCCGAGTCAAAAAATGTCGAGTTTGTTTCTGAACTGTTACATTCAGAGAATAAACAAGGAGGAAATGACGATAACAGCAAAGGAAACATTCCTTCACTAGGAGAAGATGAATTAGATATATAACTGTATTTGTAACACTAGTAGCTTTAACTGCAAAACCTTCTACTGGTTGAAAGCCATTTAATGATAGAAAAAAGATTACTTTATATTTCCAAATGAAATTATTTCTGACACAATGAAAATCGTGTAACACGAATACATCGAATATTTTGCCACCAGTTAAGATATGAAAAGAAGGAATTGACAAACTACTAAAAGATTGTAATATTATACGCCATTGCAAGAAGCCAATCAAGCACATAATTAGACTAAGATAAGTAACAATGCAAGCTCCAGTTGTGGTGATGAATACAAATCAAGAAAGAACCACTGGTCGTCAGGCACAGGTCTCGAATATAACAGCAGCTAAGGCTGTGGCAGATGTAATCCGTACCTGTTTGGGTCCAAAAGCTATGTTGAAGATGTTGTTAGATCCAATGGGTGGTCTTGTATTGACTAATGATGGGCATGCTATTCTTCGTGAGATTGATGTGGCTCATCCTGCAGCTAAGTCTATGCTAGAATTATCTAGAACTCAAGATGAAGAAGTCGGTGATGGTACCACTACCGTCATTATCTTAGCAGGTGAAATTCTGGCTCAATGTGCACCATACTTGATTGAAAAAAACATTCATCCAGTTATTATTATTCAAGCTTTGAAGCAAGCTCTTTCAGACGCATTGGAAGTTATAAAACAAGTAAGTAGGCCAGTTGATGTGGAAAATGATGATGCTATGAAAAAATTAATCAAAGCATCTATTGGTACTAAATACGTAAATCTTTGGTCAGAGAAAATGTGTGAGTTAGCTTTGAACGCTGTTAGGACTGTTCGTGTCGATTTGGGAAACACTGTAGAAGGTGAACCTAATTTCGAAATTGATATTAAGAGATATGTCCGTGTGGAGAAAATCCCTGGAGGAGAAGTTTTAGATTCGGATGTGTTAAAAGGTGTCATGTTAAATAAGGATGTGGTTCATCCAAAGATGGCTCGTGTTGTGGAAAAGCCACGTATTGTTCTCTTAGATTGTCCATTGGAATACAAGAAGGGTGAATCTCAAACTAACATTGAAATCGCAAATGAAGAAGATTGGAATAGAATTCTACAGATTGAAGAAGAACAAGTTCAACTAATGTGCGAACAAATTTTAGCCGTAAAACCTACCGTTGTCATTACTGAAAAAGGTGTCTCTGACTTGGCTCAACATTTTCTTTTGAAAGGTGGTTGTAGTGTCCTAAGAAGAGTGAAAAAGTCGGATAATAATAGAATTGCACGTGTTACAGGTGCTACCATTCTTAATCGTGTGGAAGATTTGAAGGAATCAGATGTAGGTACAGACTGTGGCCTATTTAAGGTTGAATTAATTGGTGACGAGTATTTTACATTCCTAGACCAATGTAAGAACCCAAAGGCTTGTACTATTATGCTTCGTGGAGGTTCTAAAGATATTCTGAATGAAATTGAACGTAACTTGCAAGATGCTATGGCTGTTGCTCGTAACGTTATGTTATCTCCTTTCTTATCTCCAGGTGGTGGTGCTACTGAAATGGCCGTCTCAGTTAAGTTGGCAGAGCACGCCAAGCAACTGGAAGGTATCCAACAATGGCCATACCAGGCTGTAGCAGATGCCATGGAATGTATCCCACGTACACTAATACAAAATGCTGGTGGTGACCCAATAAGAGTGCTATCTCAGTTGAGAGCCAAGCATGCACAAGGAACTTTTACAATGGGTATCGATGGGGATGCAGGGAAGGTTGTGGATATGGTGGAATATGGTATCTGGGAACCTGAAGTCATTAAGCAACAAAGTATTAAGACCGCTATAGAAAGTGCATGTTTATTATTAAGAGTGGACGATATTGTCAGTGGTGTCAAAAGGGAAGAACAATAATAAACAAAGGAAGAGGACAAAAAACTGCATCTTTGTTACATATATAAGTGGGTGTATGTTATTATGTATATATATGTATAAAAGAATATTACATTAAATTATTAATCATTAATCAAAATTAAGACATTTGTTTTGGATTGACTCCTGGTTGTAACATTAAGTACTATATCATAGATCTTCTAGTTTTAGTTTTGATATTTTGTTGTTCGCTCTTAAATACCGACAATTCGGGTTCAAGATCGAGGATAACACTTCTCAAGTGGTCGCTGCTATTGTTAATTAAGTGGTCTTCAATACGTAAACGTAATGAGTTAATCGTAGAAGTCATTGGTAATTCATGTACACCACTATTTAGTAGCATCTCAAAGACGGATGACCAAATGTCTTTTGACCAGTACCTCTTGAGAGGATTCTTTATCTTCAAGTATCCATTTGGCAATTGAACAGTATCAATAAGTGTCCCAAACAACATTGAATGAATTATACCAGCTAGACCGTAATAATCAGCCTCATACGTCCAAGGCAGGCCCTCTCTCATTTCAAGACAATCCTGCCTATCTGTTTTCCAGTCAGCTTTAAACTTGGTATGAGGCGGAAATAATAACAAATCAAAGGATCGACCAAAATCAATTAGGTATATTCCCTTTCTATCCCAACCATTGGAACCATCACCAATGTAGGCGCCCAAACTACCAGTTTGGAATCTAATCATACAATTATCTGGTTTCAAATCACCATGAATTATCCCAGTTTCATGAATATATTCTAATATTTTCATCAGCTCTACCGTTAGAAACATACAAAGAGATTCGTCAACAGTATTTTGAAACTTTTCTTTCTGGAAATTAATTAGATCCAGTATTGTCCCCTGGTTGGCATAGTTCAATACAAGATAACTCTCGTCTATAAAACAATGTAAGGCATGGGCATTAATAATAGAGTTTAAAATGTAGTGTCCCCTTAATCTATTTTCAACTTGCTTTAGTATATAATATTCCCAAACACTTGCCGGTTTCTCAACTTTCAAAGCTCTTAAATTGCCACTAGCGGATTCTGCTAAATAGACAGTTGCGTAGCCTCCTTCACCTAATTCGGCTCTAATACAGTACAGATCACCCGTCTTCTTGAAGTCCACAATTGGGTTTTTATTTTCAGTTAAAGATTCCTTATGAATTCTTTTCAATAATGAACTCATTTTCAAAGATTGGTTGTAATTGTAAAATGTTAAATAGCTCTCTAATGGCGGATCCAATGATCTGATTAAATCCAATCTAAGACTTAAATCTAAAGGGTGCTCAATAACGTTAATGTTTTGTTTATCCAAGTCTAAGGGAAATATATGATCATTAACATGTTCCTGTGGTTGTGTAAGAAACGGGGAACTTTGTGACGTGCTAACTTCGCTCTTATTATTAGAATCTTGGTATATTTCCTCTGTACTAAGTATTATATTTTCTGTCTTTTCTTGAATTGGTGTCATATATGCAGATAATTTGCTCTTGTAAATAGGATTATTTGACGGATCAGAAATGTTTTCATCATTTGTATTGTCATTAGTTCTCTTTGGTGTTTCCTGTGTCGTTGTGAGTCCAGGAGGTTTAACTTCTGTAAGATCGTCGATATTTTGTCTGGTAAACTCCTGTGTTAAATTATCGTATAGCGAAAATCTACCAGTGGTATCATCAGTTTCTTTCGGTACGTTTTGTTCCTGATAATGTTGATTGAACATGGAATATATTTCGTTCATTGCATCTTTTGAAAACATTGTTACAGTGGGCGAATTATTATGATGTTTGTGCATCTCGGACCTTTTCGGTGTCTTATTCATCACTTCAGTGGGTTGAGATTCATCCTTCAAAGGTAGAATTGACGTTCTCGTCACATTGATATAGTCATTCCCTATAGGCGGTTGCAATAACGGCGTTTCCTTAGCTTTCTCACTTAATGGTTCTATTTTTCTTCTTTTCTTTGGCTGAGGAAGCGCTGCAGATGGCAACCTGTCATAGTTATTGGCATTTTGTGTTTCTTCCTTTCCAGGTGCATAATATACGTGTCGAGATATTGCCAGTACTTCTTCGATACATAATTCATGGTGGTCATTTGGATATATTAGATTAAAATTGCAATCTATCTGTTCTGGTTTCCGACCTGGCACTTTGATAATCTTGTGTACCTTTTTTGGAAGTGATGGAATATTATCATTATTGTCGTCATTGATATCATCAGTGAATATTGGTAGCTTATTAGTAGTTTTCGTCCCAACCTCTTCGTTGAACACTGCAATTTTTTTATTCCTCATTGCATTATTAGGAGATGCCAACTTGTTAAGATGGTCCTTATTAACTTTCCAAAATAATGGTCTACTTTCTAATTCCTTCCTTTTAAATTTAGAATATTTTTCTAAGTCTTGAAAAAAACTACTCTTCAGATGATTAGTTACAAATGAGGGTGTATTTTGTTTTTGTATGAGTTTTAGATCAGGAGAAGGTTCATCTTTCAAGTCTATATCAGAACTTCGAAGTCTATCTTCAAAACTGTGCAAAGATTCAATTATTCTTGTATATGGTCTTGCATTTCTTTGAATCCCTAATTCTAAAACATAGTGAGCTTCAGTAAACTTATTCATTTGCGAAAGATAATGTGAAAATGTTTCGTAAAACAACGCCAATCGGCACCCAATATTTGAATTAAACATGTATTGGAATACGCTTAACAACTCATCATCTGCATCCCTCTTCATCCTCATCATTTGAATATATCGAAGCCATACTTTCAAATATCTTGGATCATTAAGGTATGTGTCAAATTCCATAATATATAGCAAACAGCGTTCCATTAAATTCCATAAAAATGATTCATTTTCTGATATCGGATCAACTATCGAGTTAATGTATTGCAAAAAAATTTCCAATGGGTCATCAGAATCTTCCAGCGTATTGAGTAATTTGTCCTCGAAAAAGAGTTTGATTTCATTTAATTCATGCTGGGAGATGGTTGGTTGTGTCATGTTTTCTTTATTTGATAAGTTCTCATTTTCACCATATATATAATTAGTTGATTGTTGTAACGGCTCTGCACCTAGTTTCATTACAAACCTAATCTTCTAAACCACTCTGGTTGACGAATCTCTAATAACGGCATATCAATATTGAAAATATATAACCTCATCAATCAATCGTCTTTATTGTTTACCATTCTGAAATTTCACGCGTTTATCAGGAATACCAGCCTGTTTAGTATAATAATCTGGAATTTCAAATTATTTCTAATAAAAGAGCCTTGTTGGCGCAATCGGTAGCGCGTATGACTCTTAATCATAAGGTTAGGGGTTCGAGCCCCCTACAGGGCTTCTGTTATATTTTTTTATCTTTTACTAAAAAATCGCTGAAGACGGCTTGAATTTTTTTTCCTTTGATGGAACAATAATAGTAATGAGTAGGTTTATTCGAATCAAATTATTCTTAATAAGTAGTCTGATCACGACATTATATGGAAAAAAGGGCAGACAGGGATAGCAAGGAATCGAAATATTATTAGAAAGATGGGTGTCATTGATAAAATCAAAGCCATTGAAGAAGAAATGGCCCGTACGCAAAAGAATAAAGCTACAGAACATCATTTGGGTTTACTTAAGGGTAAATTAGCACGTTATAGAGCACAATTACTAGCAGATGAAGCAGGATCTAGTGGCGGTGGTGGATCAGGTTTTGAAGTGGCTAAATCAGGTGATGCTCGTGTAGTTTTGATCGGCTATCCCTCCGTTGGTAAATCTTCATTATTGGGCAAGATTACATCTACTAAATCTGAAATTGCACATTATGCATTTACTACATTAACCTCAGTACCTGGGGTTTTGAAATATCAAGGTGCTGAAATCCAAATTGTTGATTTGCCAGGTATTATTTATGGTGCTTCTCAAGGTAAAGGTCGTGGTAGACAAGTCGTTGCCACGGCTAGAACAGCCGATTTAGTGTTAATGGTTCTTGACGCTACCAAGAGTAAATATCAAAGAGAGTCCTTGGAGAAAGAATTAGAAGCCGTCGGTATAAGATTAAACAAAGAAAGGCCCAATATTTATTACAAAAAGAAGGAAACGGGTGGTGTGAAAGTTACATTTACTGCAACACCAAAAAATAATTTGACTGAAGATGCTATTAAGATGATTTTAAAAGATTATCGTGTTCATAATGCGGATGTTCTTGTAAGAGATGATCAATGTACTATTGATGATTTTATCGATATTATTAATGACCAACATAGAAACTATACTAAATGTCTTTATGTTTATAATAAGATTGATGCAGTGTCTTTGGAGGAAGTGGATAAGTTGGCCAGGGAGCCAAATACGGTGGTAATGTCATGCGAAATGGATCTAGGATTAGAAGATGTTGTTGAAGAGATTTGGTACCAATTGAATCTAAGTCGTATATACACCAAGAAACGAGGTATAAAACCATCATTTGACGATCCATTAGTGGTGAGAAATAATTCTTCCGTTGGGGATTTATGTCATAGTATTCATAGAGATTTCAAAGAGAAATTTAAATATGCACTTATATGGGGTTCTTCGGCAAAGCATTCTCCTCAGAAGTGTGGGTTGAGTCATAAGATTGACGATGAAGATGTCATTACTTTATTTACTAAATAGAAGCTACCTTTATGCATTAACAAATAAAATAGATAAATCAAAAAGGAAAAAAAAAAGTTGATATATACTTTTAGATTATATAGCGGAGTGAAAGGATTTTGTTATGATGAGAATTTATATTATTATGACTATGATTGTTTGATATTGAATAGTTTACAGATAATTTGAGTTGTTCCATTAAGATCTAACCTAGAATAGGTAGAACATTAAAGTGATTAGCATGTACCAACTGGAATTAGATTTTGCAGCGTTGTTGGATTGCACAACAGAAGCAGTCTCAGAACTAGTAGTAGAGGAAGTTTGCTCCTTTGTGATTAAAGTGGATTGGGAAGAAGTCGTTTTAGGAGCTTCTGTAGTAGTTGATTTAGAGGTGGTTTGTGCCAACGATTTGGAAGAAACAACAGTTGATTTAGTCGTAGTTGGTATAGCCTTCGAAGAGGAGGAAGATGGTTTTGCAGCTTCTGTAGTAATAACAGATGTGTTCTTAGAGAAAGAGGTGGTGTGAATGGAGGAGGAAGGTGATACAGTTGAAGAAACAATGGTAGAAGATTCTACAGTAGTAGAGGATTCGGCAGTGGTAGAGGATTCAACGGCGGTAGAAGACACAGAATTAGTAGAAGATTGAGCAGCCATAGATGGTTCTGCAACAGATTGACCAGCAACCAATTCTGCGAATTCTACTTGAGCTTGATTATATCTACCATTAACAGACCCGTCCTTTGCTTTAATAGAGCCAGCAGAACCAGATTGGTCACCGTATGAGTATTCAGAGCCAGAAGAATAGTCAGTAACAACGATATTCTTAACATTCATAGTGAATGGTAATTGAGAGTAATCAGTTAACCCACCAGCCCATTCAATGGTACCTTCAGGATTACTTGGATCACCACCTGCCCAGATACCGATGTTCAAAGCCATTGGAGATTGTGGGTACCCTTCAGGAGCGTCACTTGGTAGGACTCTTACAGAGACACCATCGATATACCAGGTGATAGCATCTTCAGTCCAATCGACTGTATAGTTATGGTAAGTAGTTTGTGGAGAACTAACTTCATGGAATTCCCCTCTGTCGTAAGTGATAGTTTGGCCCTGGAAGAAATAATTGGATTGAACTTGTGTTATATCAGAACCCGTCCATTCAACGTCAATTTCATCTAAATCGTCACTTTGTAGGAAGACAGATGAAATGATACCTTGACCTGGTGCTGCTTTCGCTACAACTTCTACTTTACCGTACATGATGTAGAAATTTGAGTGTAAGCTTGGGTTATCTAATCTTTTGGTTATAGATAAAGATACACCGTCGTCACTGTATGTGATGTTACCTGGGTTACCAATATCTGTGAACCATTTAGATTCAGTTTTGAAATCCTCTGAGAAACTTCCCGAGAGAGCAGTATCAGCAGGACAGTCTGTAGATACCAATGGGTCGCATGTGGTAGCTAATGCTAGTGGTAGTAGGAGAGCAGTTGAAAACAATGTTTTTGAATTGATTTGCATCATTGTATTTAAAAAGTTGGTTTTAATTCACTTCTTGATATAGAATTAAAAAAAAAATGGACGAAGTAATAAAGAACTTGTAAGAAAACAGTATAGTAACTTCAAAAGTTCATTTTCTTCAAACGTAACCAACTTAAATAGTTTCGAGAGAGTATTGAAGTGAGGCTTCTATTTTTATTGAAGTGAATAATTTATTAATTTAATTAATATTCCTAAACAGGTAGGAGTGGGCAAGGAAACCTATTTTGGAAACACAATTGACGCCAAATGATTTATTACACTCAAAACCCTCGAGGACGGCACTGCAATTGGCGTTCGAGGTAAAGCTGTGCCAGAGAAATCTAAGAATAGACCCTGAGTTACGCGTGTACAAACTGAAAAATTGAAAAATTAAAGAGGCGAATTCTTCTTTTCTTTACGTGTTTGGTCCAAAAATTGAAATGGCGTTGTCTAAGCCAGCGTGCTGCACTGCCTCCCAACCCAGCAAAAAAAAAAATGAGACGGACAGGAATTGAACCTGCAACCCTTCGATTGCAATTTTTCCGAATAAATCCAGAGTTTAACTGGAGTCGAAAGCTCTACCATTGAGCCACCGCTTCATCTTGCAAGTGTGTTATAATTGTTAAAGTAGGTTAACACAATAGTATAGAATAGCCACAGTCAACCAAAGTCAACCAAAGTCAATCAAAGTAAGCCACAACCAGCCAAGTCAGTCATGTATGAATTAAACGTATATAAAGGACAGGTATTTCTGGTGTTTTGGAAATACGTTCCTACTCTTCATAAGTTACTTTTATAATTGGAATACAAAAACAAGTAATATAGTTATAAGCTTTGGAATAAAGGCTGGCAAGACTGTACTACAACAAAGTGGGTGGTAATTTGAATGTTATTAGTGTCACCTAAGATCGTGACGACAAAGATATTGAGGTTTAATAAAGTGTCATCCTGAAACGTCTCATAAGATTACTTATTACTACTTTAGGAATAAACTACGAATATTAATATCGACCACCTCTCATGTATGAATTAAACGTGTATAAAGGACAGATATTTCTGATGAGTTAGAAATATCTTCTCACAGATAGTTTTATAATAAATAAAAACACACATTCTAATAAATAAAAATAGAGGTTGTAAATTTAAGCTTTGGACTTAAGGCGGGCAAATCTGTACTACAGCAAAGTGACTGTTGTGTTTGCATTATCTGATTCGGCTATATCAGTCACGTGAAAAGTATTTGCCGAAATTATACTCGCATCGCCTATATAATATGTATAAGAGACACCAGTGATAAGGTAAATTGTCAGAAATAGCATGTGATATTTCTTGTGAAAATTGGATTAAATCATTGTTGCTTGCACTTTAATGAACCGAGAATCTAGATAAACAAGTTACTTCAAGGCAGATATAAACGCCAGATTTTCAAACAAAAAACTAAAACATAGACTTTCTCTGATAAAGATAGAAAGGATGATGGTGTCAATCCAAATAAACCTACTTTCTAATATGGTGGCCCTGTTATGAAACGTCAAATGGTTCACTTTTATAAGTTAGAAGTTGTATCTGTGGATTGATCTACTTAATTGCTACATTTTTCCCGTTGTTGTTTTATTCTTATAATATTTTTATAGACTTGAAATTGCTTTTCCCTATTAAAAAAAATGCCCTATACCACATTTTAAAAAACCCCAAAACCCCCATCTTAAAACTATAAAAACCTTTGTTTAAGTCAAAACCAATAGTTTATAATATCAACACAATTTGTGCATGCTGAAAATATTACGAAACTATTATTGTATTGAGTAATACGATGTCATATGATTATTGTGAGATATAGAGTCAAGAAATACTTTTAAACACGCTGACAGTAAAGAATTATATGGAAAGTACACTTAGAGATAAACGGATAAAGATTAAAACAGAGCAAATTCTTGAAATTTTATATAGTTTTATACTATCTGCTTTGTATTCTTCTCTGATAAAGAGGGAGGGAACCCGTTATCGTCAATCATTAATGCTAGTTAACTTGAAATAGACCCCATTCTAACGGTCGCAGATTAAGATTTATGACGGTATAGTGCCTATTGGCCCAATAGCACATCTATATTCTTGTTTTTTAATGGTTGTGACAGCTGTTTCGTGACCAGTGAGTAAATTTTCTTTAATGGTCTCGGTGAAAAATTTATCAATCTCTCTCGATAAGAAAGAGATGAATTTACTTAACCAACTGACAAAGTTGTTCATTACAATAAGTTCCCAAAATTAACCATCAGATCATTCAAGATGTCTAACAATCATTGTCGTTTTTATGAAAACAAGTTTCCAGAAGTCGATGACATTGTTATGGTCAATGTTCAACAAATTGCTGAAATGGGTGCGTACGTCAAGTTATTAGAATATGACAACATTGAAGGTATGATTCTTTTATCTGAATTATCTCGTAGACGTATCAGATCCATTCAAAAATTAATTCGTGTTGGGAAGAATGATGTTGCTGTGGTTCTTCGTGTTGATAAAGAGAAAGGTTACATCGATTTGTCTAAACGTCGTGTCTCCTCTGAAGATATTATTAATTGTGAAGAAAAATACCAAAAATCTAAAGCTGTCAATTCTATCTTAAGATATTGTGCTGAAAAGTTTCAGTTACCATTGGAAGATTTATATAAGAGTATTGCATGGCCTTTAAGTCGAAAGTTCGGTAATGCGTATGAAGCATTCAAACTATCCATCTTAGATGATACCATCTGGGAAGGTATTGAACCACCATCCAAGGAAATTTTGGAAGAATTAAAAGTTTACATTTCTAAAAGATTAACTCCACAAGCTGTTAAGATTAGAGCTGATGTGGAAGTTTCATGTTTCAGTTATGAAGGTATTGATGCCATTAAGGAAGCTTTAAAAGCTGCTGAAGCATTATCCACTGAACAAATGCAAATTAAAGTTAAATTAGTTGCTGCGCCATTATATGTTATTACTACGCAATCCTTGGATAAGCAAATTGGTATTGATCACTTACAGAAGAGTATTGAAAAGATTAATGAAATTATTACCAAATACGATGGTGTTTGTAATGTCACTATGGCTCCAAAGGCTGTCACTGCTACTGAAGATGCTGAATTGCAAGCTTTATTAGAAAATAAGGAATTGGATGAACAATCTGATTCTGATTCTGATGATTCAGACATGGAATAGCTCATATAATAGTAGTGTGTAACTATGTAAATTATATACTAGAAAATAAAATAATAACGTGAAAACAGTAGTGGATCAAAACCTAGAGTACTTTTTATACAGTATAACTATTCCTTCTATGCAAACGTATATACGCGTTATTTGAATGCCTTTTCTTTAATACAATAATGGATAATCGTTAAAGTATATATTTTTATTTATTAATTGAAACGTAGATATATCATAAAGCTAGAGAAAATTTTAAATATTATAATAATTGAGAAAATTATTCAAAACATTTAAGCTCTGGCAACGTGTTCAACCAAATCGACAACTCTGGTAGAGTAACCGTATTCGTTATCGTACCAAGAAACCAACTTGACGAACTTTGGAGACAATTGGATACCGGCAGCAGCATCGAAGATGGAAGAGTGAGCGTCACCCAAGAAGTCAGAAGAAACAACAGCGTCTTCAGTGTAACCCAAGACACCCTTCAACTTACCATCAGCGGCAGCCTTAACAACCTTCTTGATTTCATCGTAAGTGGTTTCCTTGGCCAACTTAACAGTCAAATCGACAACGGAGACATCAACAGTTGGGACTCTGAAAGCCATACCGGTCAACTTACCTTGTAATTCTGGCAAAACCTTACCGACAGCCTTAGCAGCACCAGTAGAAGATGGGATGATGTTAGCAGAAGCAGTTCTACCACCTCTCCAGTCCTTGTGGGATGGACCATCAACAGTCTTTTGAGTGGCAGTTTGAGAGTGGACAGTGGTCATCAAACCTTCTTCGATACCGAAAGCATCGTTGATAACCTTAGCCAATGGAGCCAAACAGTTAGTGGTACAGGAAGCGTTGGAGACAATCTTCAAGTCAGAAGTGTATTTGTCTTCGTTAACACCCATGACGAACATTGGGGCGGTGGAAGATGGGGCAGTGATAACAACCTTCTTGGCACCAGCGTCAATGTGCTTTTGAGCAGAGTCTAATTCCTTGAAGATACCAGTAGAGTCAATAGCGATATCAACGTTAGAAGCACCCCATGGTAAGTTAGCTGGGTCTCTTTCGTTGTAGACAGCGATCTTCTTACCGTCGATGATCAAGTTCTTTTCATCGTGGGAAACTTCACCAGCGTATCTACCGTGAGTAGAATCGTACTTGAACATGTAAGCAGCGTAGTCATTGGTGATGAAAGGATCGTTGATGGCGACAACTTCAACAGTGGATCTAGCCAAAGCAACTCTCAAGACTAATCTACCAATTCTACCGAAACCGTTAATAGCAACTCTAACCATTTTTAATAATTTATATTTGTGAGGATGGTTTTTTTAAAACTTAACAAATAAAGGAAAAGAGATGAATTGAAACAAGAGTAGGGAAAACTAATAATTTTTCCATTCCAAGCCTTTATATAAAATATCAAAATGGGACGACTATCAAAGTGCAGACGATCAAAATATAGGTAGTAATATTTGAACACAGCAAGTAAGAGAATCATTTGAGTGTGTGTTAGGTCTACCCTACGTGCCGTCCAAAACTGCCAGCTTGGGCCTAAGTCTGAATCTTCTTGGGCTTTGCATATAGTTCTTTGTTAAAGTTGATTGTTCAAGGTGCATCATTCGAGGAGGCCAACTTGTGGAATTTCTCGAAGTTTCTATGAGCTTCCTGTTTTTCGGCCAGCGCGTGTCTTAGATGTCTGGGTGTTTTATGGAAGCTCTGAAAAGTCAATCCATACACCCTGTTGAATTACGTAATCATTCGGACTTCTGTGTAGGGCTTGAGTAGACTTGGATATAAATATAGATACATGGTTATAGAATATGGTTATACAGTGAGTTGGTTCATATATTCCAGGAATAGTTCAGCTTTGGGTTTACTATCGTCATACTTGGCCGAGACTTCTAACTCAAACGATACTATCCACTCTGTGGTATGCTGCTCTGGTTTGGCTTCTGCTTTGCCCGATGTGGGTTGCGGATCCGCTAGTAGATCAAATATGTCTTCCTTGCCACTCTCTCCATCATTTAGATCAATTATTTCATACTGGACATTGAATCTGGGCTCTCTTGGTTCAGGAGTAATCAATTCATCGAAGATAGGATCGAAGTATTGCGAGTTATAATTGGATAGGGGCATGGAGTGTACAGTGGCGTAACTTTCCTTAATAAAATCTTTAATTGTCCTTTGTATCTTCTCTTTGGAAACAGCGGAAGGTACCCTAAATGTAATGTCAGAGTGCATATATATAGGTTCCTTCTTGGCAGGTTGTTCGTGTGTTTTATTAGTTTCAGCAGGTTTGTAACTTGCTAACTCAATGTTTGATAAGTCCTGCTTTTCTTTATTCTTAATGTATTCTGTCAATTTCATTAATGAGCTCTGTGGTATTTTTCCCAAATATGCTAGGACATCACCTTTCAATAGTGTTCCATCCTTTCCAGTAGCTTTGATATTCTTTAAAGCATCTTCTTTCGAGATATTACTATGGGCAAGCAATAAAGATACTGATGGCAAAAGTACTTGATTCTCCTTAGCCATGCGTAGGATAGCACTCTCATCATTATTCATACGTTGAGTCTTACTATCTTCTTTTGCTTCTTCCCTCTCTTGTTTCACCTCTTCAGATTTCCCTCCCCTTTTAACTTCGACTTTCTCCTCGTGTTCTGGTATATTGATTGTACTTAAATCATCATCTACCTCAGCAAGATATGCAATGGTTTCCCCGACATCAACATCTTTAGAACCATCATTTTTCAAAATTTTAGCAAGCTTACCATCATCTTGTGCTTCCACATCAATCTGTGCCTTATCTGTTTCCACTTCCAACAATACATCACCAGCAGAAAATGATTCTCCAACTTTAAATTTCCATGATACTATACCTCCCTTTTCCATAGTAGGTGACATTGCTGGCATGGTAAATTTCTGAACATCTGATAACATTCCATGTGCATGGAATTGCCTTATAAGTGCAACTCTACTTTGCGTTTGTAAGCATGTTCTCTTTAAACAGTTTAGTAACATTTTTTCTAGTATAAAGGTTTCACGTCAATTGATCTTTGTCTTCTGATGTTATGAATTACCTGCGTACTTCCCTTCCTTAAATGTAGATGCATGCATTTCTTCTATTTCCCTGTCGGCTTTGCAAGAAAATAGACTTGGCGCACAGAACTCAAGTCTGAACCATAATATTATTTAAAATAGCAATGAGCTAGTACAAAACAGAGTATTTATCCATCTGTATGCTATCATTTGTATATATTTACAATGGAAAAAAAATAATTATTCTTCAAACAATACATATAGCACACTCGGTTGTAGTATCATGGGTTCAGTAGCGACTGCATTTGTCTTGAAGGAATCATCTGATGTTCCAACCACCAATATGTCATCGTTACATGCCAACTTCACAATACTATTTTCATTGAATTTAGGAAACTGTTTGATCTTCTTCTGTGTCTCCAGATTCCACACGGACACACAACCATCCGATCCACCAGTAAACAAGATATTAGATCTGGGAGAAAAGACTATCGAATTCACCGGAAATACAAACTGCACGTCCACTAGATTCATCCTATGACATCTGAATGCAAAATTTCTCGAAGAATCATCAAAATACTCCACGGCAACCCTACCATCAATACCACTCGTCACATACCCGTCATTATTTTTCGTTAATTTTATATCACGTACTTGATATTTTAAACCCGTTTCCACATCCGTTCCTTCTTCTTCTTCATCTACTGGTAAACTAAAACATCGTATTTTCTTACCTGTTAATGCCATTATCAGGCGATTGCCACTACTATCCATCGCTAAAACTTTCTTCTCGTGCTCTAGTTGTTTCACTTTAACAACAGCATTCGTTTCCATATCTATTTCTACCACAAAACCATCCCATGAACTAAAAACCAAAGATCCATTGTCCGTAATAATCATATGTGATATGCCGTATTTTGCAACGTTACCTGATGTAGCTTTAAACTTTCCATTTTCTATATCAACTGAATACACTTCACCATGAACACTTCCTACATACACTCTTAGTTTTCCCGATACAAATGCATAGCAGCAAGATAGTAAAGCATCCTCGTGCATAAAGCGTCTTATCAATCGGATTTTTTTTGATCCAACATCGTATTTGAATTGACTTAAGGATCCATCCCATGAAGTTACAAGGATCTGCTTCAATTCTGTAATCAGTACGATATCACTAATATAATCATTTGGTCCGTCTGGTATTTTAACCTTGAAAGATTTCTCCATTTTTTGGAAATTGCTTTATTTTAAAAGTTTATATACAGTTATGTTATTTGATATTGGTTATTCCGTTTTTTGAAGTCATCGCGCCTCAAAACAATATGACTGTAAAAAAAAGTATAATGAAAATGTATGTACTTGGCTGAACTGGTCATTATAAAAAATCGGTATTAAGGTCTATAGATACTTTATCCTAATCTTCATTACTGAGTATTGCATCGAGCAATCTTCTATTCTTGTTCAGTTTATTACCTTCTTTTTTATTCAATCATTTATCCAAAAATGGTGGATTTATGGTAACTCGATAATTAGGAAAATATTCTCGTCATACAACTGTCTCAATTATCATGTTTGTAGATTCACCTCATTTCTCAATAATTTTCTTCCCAATAGTGGACAATAATCCTCTAGGTTTCATAGAATGCGCAAAAACTTTCTTCCTCAAATGGCTCACGTTTTGGTTCACAGATGCAACTGTATTACTCACTGTATTCTTTCTACTTAAATCTTCCGCATTAGCATATGCCTCTCTAACATGTTCATTCTTCTTATACTCATCAAATAGATAATCTCTATCAGCCTTTGATGACGATTTCAAGGTATAGTTTATCCATGTTTGTATCCCCGTATCATACTCCTCCAACGATTTGGAATATGTTCGTAATTGTTCAATCTTGGAAAGATGCGACAGCTTATTGCTGATTAATTTGTTCAGATCCAATTCTGGAATTGTATGTGGAGTGCTCAATTTAGCAATCTCTTGTTGATTTGGCTTGGCAATATTTGACATTTCAGAATGTGCAGATTTTATAGATTTCTTATCCAACTCAGAACCGACAGTTGATTGTCTGGATACTGGTAGTAAATCAGAACCAATGTTAACGTTAGTAGGTAAAGGTGGCAGATTTTCATTATTAGTCATTATCCCAGGAACATTGAAAATGGTATTATTGTCATAAAGAGTTTTGGTATCTTTGATAGTCTCCAAATCTTCATCATTCCCAATTTCCCCATTAGATGGAAATGCAGCCCATGTACTCTCCAGTTCAGAATACGTAGATACCTGTCTTGGTTTCATACTCGATGGAGTCAAATCAACTAATTTACCACTTTCATCATACACAAACCCAGGTGGTGCTTTCTTACCAGTATCTTGAACAAAATCTGATCTCAGTGTATCTGTATCGGGTCTCCAAGTTTCTAAAGTAGCAGAATCTCTAGATGATTTGTCTTCTGTATTTTCAGTATCTTTACTTTTGTCCTCTTTTTCTTCTTTTTTAATAGTAACTTCTTCTTTATGATCCTTTTCTATATCATCTTGCGTTTCTAGAGATTCATTTATATCTTCGTGGTCTTGGATTGAAGTCAGCTCGGATTTCTCACTTTCTACAGAAGCTGGAATGGATAATACGTCATCTTCTTCTGACATGTTTCCATTTGCAGTTTTAGTTTCTTCTTCATTCCTTAGAGGTTGGTCTTCCTCAATTTTGCCATTTGTAGAAGTATTATCAACTTCTTCTTCTCCAATCATTTTGTCAAAATACCCAGACTCCGAAACTTTGAAACTTTCATCAGAACTTCCTGTATTACTCATTCCTTCTCCTATCGCTTCTTGTTCATCCTCTTCTTCGCTTGAAGAATCCAGTATAGACTGCCTATTCCGATTGGAGAACTTGAAGTCTTCAACGTCTGACATGTGTGGTGATTCATCTGAAACAGGTAAAGGTTCATCTACATGAGTAAATTTACTATACGTCATCGAATTTGGGTATTTAATTGATTCTGTATAGGATAGTGTGTCAAGGTTGTCATCATAATCTTCATCACTTGAATATTGTTGCTCTGGATGTGCAAAATTTGTTTCAGAGTTGTGTTCGTCAATTATAGTTTGAGGAATGGTTGCATCCATGTCTTGTATTCCCAACTTAGAGGAGTGATTGGTAGTAGTATGGTTTGTTTGGGATTCTATGTGAGGAGACAATACCTTTTCTACAGTGCTATTGGATATTTCGGCTGGCATTGGTTCCAGTTCGGTTTCCTCCTGTTCTTGAGACTCAGAGGTAAACGAAGGACCATCAGATGAGAGAGAGTTATTTTGTCGCATTGAATTTATAAAGTTTTGGTGCTCACTATAAGATTGATCTTGGTCATCATGATCACCTTCTTCGCCAATGTAGTCAGAGAAATAACCATTTTTAGAGACTGGGTATTCTTCTTCTTCTTCTTCTATTTCTTCTTCTATTTCTTCTTCCTTCTCTTGTTTCGGATTATTTATGTCGTTTGTACTACCCATCACTGAAGAAGCATTGTAAAATGGTGTACTGCCTTCTCTTGAAAATGCACTAGGTGAATCCAGTCTTGCAAATGTAGGTTCGCTATCAGTTTTAGGGGTCATTTCCTTAGATATCTGTAACATCAAATTATCAAGATCTGTACTAAATCCTCTCAATGGCGAATTTCTTCTTGTTCTATTAGATGAACTCTTGGAATCGGTGTTTGAAGAGTCTCTATCAGAATCATTCTCCATAGTAATCTGTAAAGTGGGTCTGTTAAGAACTGGGTTGCTTTCCTCCTTGGCTGGTTGCTGCTGTTGTTGTTCTGTCTCTAATTCTTCGTCATCCTTGTAAGAGGAGTAATTCAGCTTGGGTAAACTCGGTAACTTGGAAATATTCTGCCGGGACTCTTCCTCTACATCATGGTCTAAATCAGTATCACTGCTATTCCAATCTGCCCCATCATATGTGGCCTGCGATGCACTGGCCCATCTATAGGACTTTTTTCTCTCAATATTATCTGACGACATCGATATATATATTTGTGTGTGTGTATGTGTGTGTGTGTGTGTGTGTGTGTATTTCGGGTAGTCTCTGAGTTCGATGACCTTATCCAGAATTGGTATTGTTGGATAAATTGATCAGCATTGCTTAGACTTTTGTTGCGCCATTATTTAGACGCGTGGATTATGTAATAATATGGGACCGTAATATTCCTGAAACCATCTAATAAGGCAAAATGCGTGTCTGTCCTGGAAGTATGATTAATACTCAGTTGGATTTAGCTCTACTAAAGAATATTGCCAAATTCGATGTTGTGATAAGACAAAAAACTTTATTTAACCATCGAAAAAAATTTAGATATATAAAATATATGTATAAACTATTGTGTATTATTACATTATTTCAAGAAGCTGTAAAAGAAAATAACTAATTTATTGTATATTTAATGTCAAGTAAAGAATACAAGTCACGATAATTGGGTCATTTGTAAATTCAAAAGTTTCAATTTTTTTCGATTAAAGGTCTATTATGGTTTAATAAAGTTAGTAGACTTTTTTGCTTCAATTTTAGGCCAGAAATATTGAAATTTCAGCACCCTCAATTCAATTCAAGATATGTTTACAATTTTCTTTATAAAAAATTACAATATATCAAAATTAAGATGAGCAACCATGATAAAGATTGTCCATAAAAAAGAAAAAATATTAAACTCTTTATCCATCAATTTGATGATTCGCTAGATTATTATCTACCTTCAAAGAACCGAACAGATTTATATCCTTTTTGGGTATATATAACCCGTTGAGGAAGTCTTTTATTCTATTCAATATCATTTTAATATGGCTACCACTCCTGGTTTTTTCATTAAGACCAGCAACACTACTAATCGTTCATTGATTAAGGTAGGTAATAAACAAAATTTGTAGTTTACATATACCGAGAATTAACGTGACCAGAAGATAAATCAGTAGTATCATTTGCATTTAATAGTGTATTATTGTTAGTGGCCATTTGTGGATTATTGATATAGTTAGGATATAGGGTGAGGTTGCAATTTATATGATATATTCTGTTCGTTCTTCTAAAAAACGTATAAAATAAAATACATGTAAAATAAAATCTTCTAATCTGGTTATTTGATTTCTTTCTATTTTATAATGAGAATTTTTTTCAACCTAATTACAGTGTGGTCTTCTTCGTTGTATTATACGAGTGATAATGTCTGTGACATATGTGTCACAGATCTCAAGAAAATGGAATTTAATAGTGATCTGAATCAACTACATTAGATGAATAATTAACAGTGTCGTTTGTGTTAATGGAAGATTTAGAAGTAGTAGCCGTCATTCGATGATGGTTAATAGAATTAGAGGTTATTCAACAATTTATTTATAACGAAATTAGATATAAATCTGTTCATTCCTTTTATTCAGTATATAATATAGGGTAATGTAATAAATCATCTAATAGAGTAGATAAAGAGTCTAATATTTGTTTCCTCTCATTTATAAATCTTCGTCATGGTTGCTCATTCTAATTTCGGTAAAGAATAATGTCCTATAGTGGAAATATGGAAACATATCCTTATTTATTTGATGGCATTATAATTTCAACAATTCTTATCAGATAGATATAGAAAGTAACAAAGATAACTGTTTGGTTATTTGACCTATTATTTTATTAAAGTTATTAATATCGATAGAGAAAAAAGATATGGGATTAGTTTATTGTAGTTTGCTATAATTACCATTTTATTACTCTGGAATCATTGAGGTATTTAATATTAATCAACTACATTATTTTAAACTAGCCAAACAAGAAAAAAAGATTGTTTATGTTTTCTTTTTTTTTCTTAGAGGGCGTTGAAAAAAATTAAAAACAGCAATAGAGATATTATCTTCAAAAAGATAAACAAAAATTAAAATTGTTGAAACCGGATATTCTATAGATGGATAGGATATGACTATCAAAGAGCATGTTACTATAAAGAGAATAATTCTAGAAAAGATAAAAAGTTGTAGAATATTCTAGAAAAATTTATGATCAGAATAGGCTTATCCGACTGCGTCTGAATATCTCCGGTTTCTATGTGAAGAAAAATAACACGCCAAAAGGAAAAGTATATAAAGGACAGAAAATACAAGAATGATAAATAGTTGTATGTATATATTTTACTTTTAGTATGTAGAGAAAAACAACGAAGAATATTTATTGTATATTAGTAGAATGACTGAACACTATCAATCTACTATTGCTCCACAAGATGAGAATTTAAAATCCTATCAAAAATATCTGATAGGATTTTAGTTTCTTATTGTTGAAGTCGAATATTCTATAGATGGATAGGATATTCGGTTCCATCACTATGGTTATGAGTAATATCATGTCATAAACTCTTCTGAATTAATACAGTATAAATTATTAAATTTCTTTTTTTAAAAAAGATGCAATATTTATGATGATAACTAGAAATTGGTATTTAATACTATTATATCTTGTATTTACTTCTTCGCAGCGGCCATTCTCTTTTGTATCGTGTATCCTACAATTTTCATGACAATTGGAAACAGACATGTATTGAGAGTAATCCAAGCGACCAGGATACCATAATTCCTCCCTATATGACTCTTAGAAACGTTCAGAAATATGACTTTGAAAATGTCAACTGCATTATGCGCGGGTATCATGTATCCATACCTATAAAACACATTATTCAAAGCCATTGGAGAAAATGATGGAGAAATATTCATGATAATCCAACTGATTAACCATAGAGTTAAAAATTGAGGACAGAAAAGAGTAACCAAACTTAAAACATTCTCGTTTGCACCGCCAACCGCTAACATGAATAACCAAGTACTCATCCAATAAACAACGAAACCAGCCTTTCCGAACGCTGGTGTGAAATCAATCTGGAACATTGCCGATATGGTACAGAAAAATAAGGATAGGAAAAAATATGTGCACCATGATATCAAAAGTCTGTAGACGACAATATGTTTTGGTTTTAAGATTTTGGCCATCTCTGCATGCAATGGTCCAAAAAGGGAAAGTTGAAACACAGTTAAAATTAAGCAGAAAATTAACCCGACTTGCAATGGTACCAGTAGGATACGATGAGAGAAGGGCAAAATGTCATTATAATGGAATCTGAATTTGCCCATATTTGCCAAGTTGGAACCATTAATAGTGTTCAAATTAGTTGAGTTTTGTAAATTGTAAATTAAATTTGGGAGATACTGGGTATGATAATATTGTTCGTATATCGATTCCAATTTTTGAACAATTGGTAACATGTAACTACCCACGCTTGATGGGTCTCTTGATGTTTCATAAACCACTCTTATAAAATTTGATGTATTAAAATAAGGTGCATTCGGCTCGGTTAAGGAGTTCAGCAAGCCCACTGTTATGTTTGAACTTATGTCCAGGGCAATCCAATACTTTTCATCGTGAATAAGTTTGTTTATCCTTTCATCTATATCTACAGGATTCTTCACATTAAATTTCTCTTGAAATTGTTCTTGAGTATAAATATGCCAGTTACCAGGTATTTCATCTATTAACGGTGGTAATATTGCGGTTAGGGATGTCACATTATTAATGTTATTTGCTGGGATAATGTCATCTTGTATTATAGCTATAAGATTCAAATTATTCTGATGTTTTTCAGTTTGATACATAGCCCCCCAATAAAGTGCTAAGATAGAGAGACAGACTCCTGCCAAAAGAGCGTTTGCAAGGACAAATTTAGCTACGATTTTCTTTCTATGCGAAACCAATTTAGGAGAGTAAAGACGTGTTCTAGCAGGTTCCAATGGGTCGCCTATATTATTCTCTTTTGCATTTTCATGAGTAAACTTTTCCTGTTTTGGAAGTTCTGTACTTGCTGATGAAGAATAGTTGCTTCCCGTTATCACTTCTGAACTATTTCTGCCATTTTCAATTTTGTTCATTTGAGTTTCTTCATCTGTTGCTAAGCGTGAAAAATTGGCTTCTTGTTCAATGATGTATGCTTTATTGAGTTGGTCAGCAAATACACTGGATACTGTTTGTAAATGAGCAATATTGTATTCAGTTTCTTCTTCTTCGTTCATTGTAACTTGCTTTGTCTTCCTTTATTTATTCGTATTGATGTGTGTAAATGGAGAAGAGCACATATCTTGAGAGAAGCACCAACTTCTTACAGTACAATACTATGTATGTATATATATGACAAGATTTACCTGATGAAAACTTGAGATTTTCAACTTTGACTTGCAGACAATACATATTGTTCTAAGATGCATCATAGAGAGTAGGCCTGGTCGGGGCAAAAAATTGCCCGTTGCCCGACCAGGGCAATGGCAATTTTTCTGGAAAGATTTTGGGGCAAAAGTGGGGCAATAGGATTAATTTTGGGGGCAAAAAGCGGGCAAAAACAAAATTTCAAAGATACTAGAAGTGTAGAAAATAAAATATACTAAAAGTAGCCATTACTTTCTACATTTATTTGA
>JAJLTG010000077.1:0-39236 GCA_030568095.1 Naumovozyma baii
ACCCTAAATCTCATGGACGATTAGTCAATCAGCGATTACCCGCTTGAACTTGAAAGCATATATAAGTCGACGAAGTCGACGTTACATAATAGATATATACGTTCCATTAAAAGAGGGACAGACCAAATAGAACGCAAGAAAACTATCCATCAGGATAATAGAGAACTACTTCAACAACCTTTACTCACTCATCCACTCTGTTACAAAAAGAAAAAATTCTCCCGGTAGCCAAGTTGGTTTAAGGCGCAAGACTGTAATTGGAAACACGAAATCTTGAGATCGGGCGTTCGAATCGCCCCCGGGAGAAGTTTTTTTGGCATATATAATATAATTAATTATGACAATAGATGTTCTTTTTAAAGTAGAATATCAGTGTCTCTATTCTTTTTATAAGAAAAATATTACTACTGGAATGATAACTAACTATTGTTACGATAGGTGTTAGTTATTGTATTAAACCTGCATTTTATTAATAAGTTTAACATAGCTATATGGCCTTGTGCCAAATGATGTTACCTGTGTTCGAGAAAAAGTGAAATATTTCAAGAATGATAGGAATAATAAATAAGTAATATTATAGTAAAGTGTGTTAACACAATAGTATGGCTTAGTCACAGTCAGCCATGGAATAGCTAGCAAGATAAACTTAAAATTATCTTGTCTACTTATCACTGGCATGTAAAATATTATTATATAAAGGATAGGTTTTGGACTTAAAACTATTCTATTTCTATTTCTATTCCTATTTAAATATTATATATTAATTATTAAATAGGGCATCCAAATAAAATCTAAATCATGTCTTCTAATAACTTTAATCTCAGCTCATTACGTCAACATATTATTTAATGTATATCTAAAAGAAACGATCCTATTACCAAATAATATATTGACTAAAATATTGAAAAGTACTAACTTTGACCAGTAATTACACAATATAACTTTACTTAGATAAAGTCCAAACTTCCTCTGTATATATTACAAGGTAACCGTTTCCAATAGTTCCCAAAATAATAATAATTATTATTTTGCACTCGAGTATTCATGTTACCTCGAAATGTAAATGTTTCGTCACAACCATTTACAGAGCTCATTCCAACACATATTAGTTAATAATATTTATTAACTCAATATCCAGTCTTGTATTCAAAGATTTCATTATATCAATTTCATACCTTCTACGTTACCTTCTAATCAATTCATATAGTTTGCTCTTATTCCAATTGATGAACTAAACCAATACCAGTTCTTTGTTGTACGATGACAGGCATTTATTAATGTAACATCTAAAACCCAGTCATCTTGATCTTTTTCAGATTACCGCTCACTAGATATTAAAAATATTAGAAACAAAGATTCCATCGAGACAGTACAATATGACTCAACACTTTTCCCATTATTAAATTAACATATCGAAATCTGTCCAAGTGCAGGGAAAATATTGAGATATGACCTTCACCCATCCAACTTTAATTTTCGAGCAAAACACTGATGAGGATATCATCAGATTCACTCATAGATTGAATAGTGAAGCCTGGAAAGGTCTACTAACCGCAGAAGAATATGCTGACAGAGAAAATATTTTAGGAGCATCTGCCATTTCGCAAAAGTACCGTTCAAAATCCTTCCAAAACGAATTCCCTGATTCCTATGAATGGTTTGGAATCAAATATTTTGTGTTAAAAGATTCCTCTTTACCCGAAACTTCCAAGACATCTCAAATTGTCTCCTCGTGTGAAACGTTAAATAGATTAGGTTGGTGTATTTATCCAGGATCCCGTGGTGTCATCACACCAATGCTAGTGGTCTGCATTGGTGGTGTCTTTACTGCTGAACAACATCGTAGAAAAGGTTATGCTAAGAGAATGATTAAAATGTTAAATGAATATTATGACCAACTTCGTGATGCTCCTGGTGCCCCAACAATGTTAAAGAATTTGGTAGTAAACTTATATAGTGAAGTTGGTGATTATTATGAACAAGTTGGGTACCATTCCATGCATGTTCCTTTACATCATGTCACGGAATTGGATGGATTTTATAAAATATTCTGTAATAATGTGACTAATAAACAGGGAAGAAGTTTAGGATACGATGATTACGAAGACTTAGTAGAATTGGAGAAGAAGCAATTTAAAAATCATCTGTATCAATTAAGCAAGAAAAATCCTGACTCATTTGTCTTCACTGTAGCACCTGATATCGACATTTATAAATGGTTTGAAGATCGTGACATTTTCATCCAGGATAAGGTGCAAAAGGATGCCAAAATACCACCATTTGGATTTGCCCTTAATGATAACAGTCACATCATATGGCACCATAATTGGAATGGGGACGTCTTAGTTATTGTTAAGTGTTTCATTTCGGATGAATCCAAGAATAACAAGGAAGGCGTATTAAAGGAGTTAATAGCTCATGCTATAGATGAAGCTAAATCGGTAGGGCTATCGAAATTACAGTTTTGGGACGAGGAACTACCATTGACCGAGTTCCCCACCTTAGACAAGACTTTAAAACAATTAGAAGATGAATCCAAATTATATGTTACAAATGGATCCGTTAGTGCTGTAAGACCTCCTTCGGGATTTAATAAAGATAATATCATATGGGATAATAATACCAAATTCTGTTGGTTTTAGGAGCAATTTCTTTCTAGACAATATCTATATCTATATCTATATATAATCTATCACGGATAAATTATATTCTCACCTCATCTCCCGTCATCTCATAAAATCTTTAAAATGGGCAATTCGCTGCAAAGGCGCGGGGGACAATTAACAATTTAGTGCGTATTTAAAATAAAGGACTTATGGTAGTATTGAATCCGTTCTACTGGAAACCAATGTCCTCTACTATAAAGTAGTACTGTTGTTGAACGGAATAAAAAATTCAATGTACCGTGTAGGATTTCCCATTATAAGGAAGCCTTTTATCTCGAGCTGCCATCGGGGTCAAAGGATATGCAATGTCATACAGACAGAAAGAAATGTGGTCACTTCGACTTTTGATTGGAAACCAATGAAAACCACAAATAATCCTAACGAAGAACAAAATGAAGGGAACCACCGTTGGCATATAGGAAGGAAAATTGCATTGGGGCTCATGTTTGCAATGCCTATCGTCTCGTTTTATCTTGGTACATGGCAACTGAGAAGACTTAAATGGAAGACAAGATTAATTGCTACTTGTGAAACCAAGCTAACTTATGAACCTATTCCATTGCCCAAGAATTTTAATATCGATATGGCTTCAGATTGGGAATACAGGAAAGTGATATTGAAAGGGGAGTTCCTTCACAATGAAGAGATGTTTGTAGGCCCAAGGGTTAAAAATGGTCAGAAAGGTTACTTCTTATTCACGCCTTTTATAAGGGCTGATACAGCTGAAAAAGTTATGATTGAAAGAGGCTGGATATCAGAGGAGAAAGTGCTTCCTGAAAGTAGATTGTTACACCATCTATCATTACCTCAAGGGAAAAATGTGGAAGTGATTTGTATGGTCCGCCCCCCTAAAATCAGAGGTAGATTCCAGTGGGCTAAGAAGGACTCAAACTCAAGATTATGGCAAGTTGCCGACATATATGATATGGCTGATGCATCTGGATGTGCGCCCATAAATTTCCAAGCTGTTTATGATATGAATGACCATAGGATCTTTAACGAGGAGCAAACAGGAACTTCACACGAGAAAGGTTCTAAAAATTCATTCCCTTGGAAGTTTTGGGCAAGGAAGTCGATTGATGGCAAAATCAAAAGTGAACAGACCGATATGATACGATCAAACATCCCAAGATCGGACGCTAGTGTACAGTTCAGCGAATACCAATTTATTAGGGCAGGTGTCCCTATTGCTAAGAAGCCAACTATCGATTTACGAAATGCACACTTACAATATTTGGTTACTTGGTATGGCCTATCATTTTTAAGCACAGTATTTTTAATATTTGCTTTAAAGAAATACTCGAAGAGATCTGTAGTCTCACCCGAACAATTGAAGAAGGAAAAGTTGAAACATGCTAGGAAATACATGTAAATCTAGCACTTATATTTATCTGCATACCAATGTTCATATATCAAAATTTTATTAATTCATGGCCTTAAACACATCAACGTAAATACTAAAAAGGTAAAAGGACAACTAAAACAGAGTCCTTCTTGTCTTCCTTCACTTTCAGAAAGCGCATGCTTTAATGTCGCGTTTTCTTAGAAACTAATAACATTTCGTGGTCGCATCAAACAAATAAATACACAACTAGAAGTGACTAAACAAAACATATTACAAAAGCAGTTTAAGCAAACTACTGGCAAGCGAACGAACAGATACACTACAGGATTCAATGAGTCAAGAACAAGCGCAGTCTGCAGAATATAGGGCGACGACAGATTATAAACTATCTGTCAGTAGTAATCCAGGATCCAGAAGATCTTCCCTCGCAGCTAATAGTGAAGTAAACCATAACATAGCAACAAGTAATACAGAGACAAACTATTTGAAAAATGGGGAGGACGGAATGAATGTCATTCAGGATTCCCTTTTACCACAGATTCAAGAGTTGACTGATTCTATGGTCACATTAGATGGAAACCTCACCAGATTGAATTTCATACATGAAAGTCTTGTTGACCTCAATGAATCAATTGGCTCACTACTTTATGGCTTGATGTGCAATTCATGGTGCGTAGAATTTCCAAATGTTCCACATGACTTGGAAAGAGAATTAAGAATTGCGAAACGAATGGAATGGCTGAAAAAAGAGAAGAAATCGCTACAGGACGAAATTATCGCTGTAAGAAATGATAATAACAACTATCTTACCTCTAAAGATGGCAATAAAGATGGAAATAATAAGAACAGCATACCAAAGGGATCATTTAACCAACCTTTGTTTCCTTCGACACAAGGTAGAAGGGATATAAGGCAACCGAATAATGTCCACAGAGCACGCCATGCGGTATCGTCGAATAAGAATGCTGAATCCAATGATGAAAATATTGACGATAATAGCAGTGAAGCATCATTTGTTTCCAATCCGGCATTAGATTCTCAAAAAATACATGGTCAAAATGGCATCTCACGAGAACATAACGGCCAGAGTGACAGTAAACTGAGGAGGAAATCTATATTACATACAATAAGGAATAGTGTGGCATCATACGCAGAAATTGGTGAAAGGGATAATAATGTTGCAAAGAATAGAATGACATTAGGCAGCGGTGCCAGTAGAGTGATAAAAAAAAAGAATGCATCAGCTTCAGCACAGAGACGAAATACAATATTGAAAGGGCAAGCTTCCCGTGTATCATCACGTAGTGTCCATCCGCCAGTCAAAGATATACCAAAGACAAACAACGATAAAAGAAGACCTCCCTTTAGGTAAAAAGGAATATATAAAGCAAATAGTTTAAAACAGCTATCCAGTAACAATCATCACTGCTATTATATTAAACGAGTTCAGTAATTGATGTCTTATTAATCATTTATTTGCATCGCGTGCGACGACAAAAATTATTATGGAGAAGCTGAAAGAGAAATGCAACTTGAATATTTTGTATGAGTTCTAGTTCAAACATACATAGGATTGAAAAGCGAACGCCAGGTATACCAGTCATAGAATATGTCAGAATATATTGGGAAAACCATATCCTTGATTTCTGTTACTGATAATAGATACGTTGGTTTGCTAGAGGGCATTGACTCAGAGAAAGGGACCGTTACTTTAAATGAAGTTCGTTGTTTCGGTACAGAGGGTCGTAAGAACTGGGGTCCAGAAGAAATTTATCCACAAAGCACTATCTACAATTCAGTAAAGTTTAATGGGAATGAAGTCAAAGATTTAAGTATCTTAGAAGTTAGAATTGAAGATGTTCATCCCGTTCTCCCACCAAATGCTGCCCCCGGAAGTGCACCAATACAAGGACAACCAGGACAACAAGTTTCACAACAGCACCAGGTACCTCCAGTGGTTGCCGATTATGGTGCGTACGCTCCTCCTCCAAAATCCCCACAGGCTCCAATGGCTACTCAACAAGCTATGCATCCACCAGCATCAACTTCTCCACAAATAAATCAACCAATTAATGTTACTGAGCCAATTGTTTCAGTCGATGCAAAGACTTTTGAGCGTAATGAACACAAACCATCATATAATAGAGAGAAACCAAATTCGAACAGACGTCGTGCTTCCAATTCAAGAAAAATCGAAATTCCAAAGTCTGATTTTGATTTCCAGTCTAGTAATGCAAAATTCGCCAAGGAAGCTCCAGAGATTGCTAATGAACATGGTGAAGTTACATCACCTGAGACAGGTAGTTCAGAAGTAAATGGACCAGAAACAGAAAATGCAACTCCTGATACATTTTACAATAAGAAATCATCATTTTTCGATTCTATTTCAACATCTACTGAATCTGATACAAATATGAGATGGAAAGAGGAGAAAGTGCTGAATTTAGATACTTTCGGTCAAACTTCTGCCAGACCAAATTTCCATGGAGGCAGAAGCAGAGGCAGGGGTAGAGGCAGAGGCGGTAGAGGCAAAAGTGGAAGAGGTGGAAGAGGTGGAAAAGGTGGTAGAGGCGGTTACTCCAATAACCAAAATCAAAATGACTATCAAAATAGAAGCAATAATTATGACCAAAATCAACAATTTACAAGTAATTCTTCAAAATATGATGTTGAATTCTAAAATAATAGATAATGTATTTTCACTAACACTTAAATGCATTTCAATTTATGAAACCTTTCCTATTTGAGACCTTTAACCTACAATGTTAATTATAGGATCTTGTCGCATGTAAATGTATATACAATCTACATATTTTTTTTATTCTTTTAAGTTAAATGTATAAAAATATTTGAGCACTTCAGATTACAAAAAAAAAAGAGCTATTGCTTATCGGCTAATCGCTAATTTATATACTGATCTATTAGCCATACCTATTACTATACTGGAACCATCTTCACTAACATCTAAACATTTAACCCTACCGTGCGTGAAATCGCCCAATTGTCTAAACTTCCATGAGTCACCATTGGAAATATCCACGGCATATAAGCCGTCATTTGCACCAATTATCAACCCATTGAATTTCCTTAACACCTTCAGGATTGCTTGGGAATAAATATCTTGCGGAATTTTTGTAATAATGTTTCCAACAACATTATCATATAGCGTCGTCGTCGCTGCAGAGTCATTAGCATGATATTTCTCTTGTAATTCATCAAGTTCGTCTTTTGTGGGTAACCGCAAAAGGATAACTCGCATATATGGTACATGTGATGTAGCGATTATTAAATATTTCTCCTGAGTCGGTGAGTGTAATAATAGTGAGTCATCAATTGTGGTCATATCTCTGACCGTAAACGAATGCGAAGTAAATTGTGTATTATTCAATGCAATATTATAGAACAATTTCAATTTTTTCAGCTGTGTCTGGAAAGTATAACAAGATAGTAGAGTGGAATCTTCTTTTGCTACGAAGATCATGGCAGTTTTGCTGGATTCACTATTGGCATCATTAAAGTCTTGAAATTCTACCTCTAAGGCTGTACATGCAGATGTTAAATTTATTTCACTAAAAATGCTCAAACTTTGTTCAGGGTCAGACATCTTAACACCAGATAGTTTCAAACAATTATCCAAACCTGTAGTAACAATATACCAAAAGTTATTAGCTTTCCAAACTTTTATTTGTGTAATCATTCTTTTATGCAATTTCCAAGTAGAATTTGGTATATAAATACCTTTTTCATCATAAAAACTCAAACTACCATTCATTGATGCACTATAATAGTGGGTGTTCTTTCCCTCACCAAATGAGCCACATAGTCTAGCAATACCAATATTGGTAGATGGTACAGAAAGTTTTCCACATTGTTCAAAATCATCTGCATTATACAACAAAAGGCTTTTATTAGACGTTGAAAATAAAATATTCTCATCATTTTTGCAGAAGCACGTTGCAATCGTAAGTGCTCCCGGAGTTATTTGTTTAACCGAGGATAAGTTCAAGGTATGATTCCAAGTCTTAAAATGCGACCTTATATAGCTGATGTCTTCGTTTAAATTAAGTTGTTTCATTTTTAAAGCAATTGAATGCTCCGCAAACTTAATTCGATCAACAACGATCGTCTCTAATGTATCATCAATGGGCATATGCTCTTCCTCTACAACTGCTAAATTAAGAGCTGTTTCCTTTAAGAAGGAAGATAATGTTCCTTCGTACCCATTTTTCTTTAGATACCGAGCAACAAGTATCTTAGTGTATTTCTCACTTATTGATCCATCAACCATGCTCTACTCATTCAATTTCTAAATCCTTTTCAGAACATTCAATTCCACAATTAAGTGTCATTGAATACTTTTCATCTCAATTTGTTGTGAATTTTCGTGACGGTTTAATAGCACCCACACCTTTTAAAACACCTGAACATCCTTAATTAACTACTAAAAAATTAATGCGTTTTTTATTTTTATTTTTGTCTGCCCGCATGAATGCTACGCAAATTAGTGCTCTGTCTAAACTGTATCGATAAACGGAGACTGGCATAATCCTGCCTGGCTTTCCCGATGGTACTGGAAAGATACTCTCTGGAATTGCCCGTGTAGTCCCTCCAACAGCAGAAACCCCAGTACCGCTAGGTACCTCATCATCGCTCTGATAATTAAGTATATATGAAATAATATTAGCGTTGCACAAGTTTGTATTTTAGAGACCCAAGAACAATAAACAACAACTAAAAATGGGTAAAGGTAAGCCAAGAGGTTTGAACTCCGCAAGAAAGTTGCGTGTCCACAGAAGAAACAAGTATGTTATTATTGTCAATGACTATTGAAATATGATTGGATAGTGGCAAAATGGATTGCTTTATACGAATATGTCTGTTAAAACAAGTATATGAAAATATTAGAAAGATATAAAGATATACATCTAACCGACAGATATCTGATGAATATTTAAATATATGGTTGAAAATCTGAACAAGATTTGGAGAAATGAGATTTAAGATAAATTTTTACTGAGATATTGAAGTAACTTATAGTGAATAAAAATGGAATCCAATATCACTGACAATTCATATTTCCAAAACAAGTTTTATCGCAATAAAAGAATACTAACATTCAATGTTATTATTTTTAATATCATTATTATTACAGTCGTTGGGCCGAAAACAACTACAAAAAGAGATTATTGGGTACAGCCTTCAAGTCTTCCCCATTTGGTGGTTCTTCTCACGCTAAGGGTATCGTCTTAGAAAAATTAGGTATTGAATCTAAGCAACCTAATTCTGCTATCAGAAAGTGTGTTAGAGTTCAATTAATCAAGAACGGTAAGAAGGTTACTGCTTTCGTTCCAAATGATGGTTGTTTGAACTTTGTTGATGAAAATGACGAAGTCTTATTAGCCGGTTTCGGTAGAAAGGGTAAAGCTAAGGGTGATATTCCAGGTGTTAGATTCAAGGTCGTTAAAGTCTCTGGTGTCTCCTTATTGGCTTTGTGGAAGGAAAAGAAGGAAAAACCAAGATCCTAAACAATGGAGAAAAAATACTGTTTTATCAATTCCTTTGCTTTTGCATCGTATTTTCTATTCCTATTAAAGAAAACAATGTATATATATGAATATATATAATTTTAAGTTACTGCACATTATCATATCAATTACTTTTGTTCATCTGATTTGCACGTAGATAAATATAGAGCACGTTAAATCTAGAGGTATCTACTTTTGATGCGCGGATTATATTATTGTAAATATTGAATTATATGATGCTATTTATATATATATACTCTGGATGATTATTTCTTTAAGGCCTTATCCATGGCATTGTGATCCTTCTCTAGAACTTCATTTAAGTAATAAATACCACGTTGCTGGTTGCTTAAAATTTCTGCCAGTTTATCAGTCTTATGCTTAACTTCTTCATCAAAACCTTTTCCATTGGTACCTGGCGTACTAGAGCTTCCATCATTATTATTGATAACGACAAGTGTGTTATCCAATTGATCTGATATCTTCTTAGAACGCTCTTTCAGAACAGTCAAACGTGCCCACAATTCATTAGTCTTACCTAAACCTGCAGGATCTTCACTTCTGTTTAATAGGGCTTGGAATTGAGACCACATTTTTTCTTCAGATATGTTTAGAGGGATACCCCTGTTCTTCAATATACTAATTTGAGATCCTAATTTTAGAATTCTTCTCTCAATCTCTGTATTTCTAGATTTGGCTTTCAATATCCTGGCAGCAGTATCTAGTTCATGTTTTTGTTGTAATTGAGTAGATTTTTCTAAAATTTGATTCAACACTAGACGAGCTTGAGCTACGTTCTCAACCTGTAATTGATTACGTTGATTTAAATCGTCAAAACCAAACAGTTGTACAGGTATAACGTCATTGGATGGCTTTTTATCAATTGCTAAATCCCATTCTTCTTGATTAATATTCATTGGCTTGTTATATAGCATGGCTTCTGTTTCATTCACTTTGTTATACACAAAGGATCTCAATTTAGATTTCGTGGAATTTGGATCCCATGATTCTTTACATTTTAATAGTTGTTCTTGAATTTGTTGTGGATAATACGACTGCTGAAACTGTTGCTGCTGTTGTTGCTGCTGTTGTGAAATCTGCGTTTGTATTAGTGGTTGCTGCTGCGTTGTAGGCTGACCTGATTGTTGTGTCCATGAAAATGATGGTTGTGCGGAATATAAACCTTGTGATTGTTGACCAAATAAATTTCCAGTAGAATCCCCTTGAGCAGGTTTGCCACCGAAAAGACCACCGGTCGCAGTAGCTGCACCTTGGTTACCAAATAAACCTCCTGCAGTAGTGGTGGTCGTGGCCGTTCCTTGGTTACCAAATAGACCACCAGTTGGAGCTGTAGTTGCTGTTTGACCTAATGGTTTACCTCCAAATAGGCCTCCTGCCTGCTGTTGATTAGCATTGGAGCTAAATAGACCTCCACCCGTTGAAGAACCTGCACCCGCCGCTTCTGCGTTATTTCCAAATAGTCCACCTCCTGTAACAGTCGTTCCTATTGGTTTGTTACCAAAAAGACCCCCTGTTGTAGCTGTGCTTTGATTTTGTGCACTATTTCCAAACAAACCACTACCTGCACCAAAGCCTCCAGCAGGGGCTTGCTGACCTGGTTGTTGTTGTTGTTGTTGTCCAAAAAGACCACCTCCAGTGGATGCACCTAAAGTGGTTTGTTGTGCGGATTTGTTCCCAAATAACCCACCTCCGGAAGCAGTAGTGCCTTGTTGGTTACCAAACATTCCTCCCGTTTGTTGTTGTGCTGGATTGTTGCCAAATAAACTAGAACCTCCAGCATTTTGGGCAGAATTGTTTTGTTGATTGGTACCAAAACTGAAGCCTCCAGTTGATTGTTGTGCTGGTTGAGATGAACCAAATGCTGGCTTATTACCACCAAATAGTGAACCCCCTGTGGAACCCATAGTTCCTGTATTTGTGTTGTTCGTACTTCCGCCAAAATTGAACATCTACTATTATATATACCTCACGCAGTTTCTATTGAACCTTTTCGATTTCGTCGATTGATCTACTTTTTAAAATTGTTCTAGCTTTAAGTACCCTTTTGATTTTTTCATATTGTAGATAAATTTCGAGATGGAAAACTTTTTCGATCTTCACGTATATAACGATTGTAATAACCACAAATGTAATATTAAAAGTTATTAAAATCACATCCAAAATGCTATTAAGGGTCTGAGTGCTTGTTACACATTTTGAAGTAATATTGCACATAATATATAAAAGATGACAAATAAAGATAAAACTCTATTAATTTCAATTATTATTTAGAATGGATACCAGCAGGCTTGACAAATTTACCCACTGTTTCGGATCTTCTAAGCATTTCTCTGTTAAAATCTTAAGTGAGATTTGGAATTCTTGCAATAACCCTTGATATTCGTTTCTTAGATGATGAACATATGTTGAACTTAATGATGCCACTGTATCTAGTAACTGACGCGACTTATTCACAACATGATATAATTGACTTACTAGTTCTGTGCACAAGAGTTCTTCCAAAGGATCTTGACCGCAGATTTGATGGAGCACTTTACCAAGCTTCTTACCCACATCGATCAGTTCTGAAATTTTAGTGTGATTATTTAAAAGATCTAACATATGGTCCAACCTCCTAAGATAATCAAGGGTGTCTGAGACAATTTCATTTGTTCTTGCAATATCGTGTGTCGTCAATTGATCCAATTGGAATACAAACTTATTCAATTCATCTTTCTTTCTTTCTAATTGAGATGATAACTCGTTAGTTACTTCATCTTTATCTTTACTATAAATTTGACAAAATTCCAAGTAATCATCATAATCATTGGTAACCTGGTCTAATAATGACTGTACTACCTCCTCAGATAACGATGTCATATCTCTTATTAGAGAATCTAATGGTAGATAGTGAAAATTGTTTTTTATAAGAAACTCATCTATTCCGAATGATTCCTTCTCATCTCTCTTATTCGCAACATAATTATCTGCCTCTTCTGCAAATAAATCTCTTGTAAGTTCTGGAGCTGTTGGTAATGCTAAGTCTATCTCATCATCCTTTAGGAACTCCATGTTCTCGTGATGATCTTTTGAAACTCATTATCACTTCTTATTTCTTATTGTATATGTATATCTTAATTACATTACTATTTAAGCAGTAACTGCTCTGTCACAGGCTTTAATTTGTAGGGTAGGAATAGTATTTCACTCTAACACTTTTGAACTTTTGAGACTCCATGGCCAAGCTGGTTAAGGCGTGCGACTGTTAATCGCAAGATCGTGAGTTCAATCCTCACTGGGGTCGAAGTAATATTTTTAGACATTTTTACACCTCTTTGTCAATTTAATATATATAAAGTGTTCTTTCTGGTTAAATCTTTGTTTTGTTAAGATTTATTTTTGAATGTAGTTACTTATATCTTATGACAAATATCAATATATTTTATGTCGACAGTTATGCTACTGTATTGGTACTTAAACTATGAACTTATTAGGGTATATCCTAACAATTCTTTGAATCTACTATCTTTTACTGCCATTACAAGTAATGTCAATTCAGTATATAGTTCTGCATTTTCAGTTCTCATTTTTACTAACCCCTTAGAATCAATAACCCATAGAACAGAATCCACTTCTGCCTTGATAGTTAATGTATTTGCAATTTTATCATTATGCTGTCCAGTTATTTTACCATAACAGGTTCTATTAGACATTGTTTCGTAAATGCTACCCTGTGGCAGATTAAAAGTAGCCTTTAAGATACCTGTTTCAACAACAAAAAAAATATTATTATTATGATTTAGGTGAGATTGCGAGGATAAGGGATTCTTGACGAAATAAGGACATAGTTGGCTCCAGAATTTGATTTCATTTTCTTTTACAGTTCTATCCGTAGAGATAACGCCGGGCCTATATTGTTTCAATGTGAACAAAAGGAGGGGAAGTAATGGAGCTTGATTTGATAATTGTGTCTTCAAATTTTTTACAGTTTGCTCTTCATTACGGAAAACAGTTTGGGCAACAGATAATATTTGATGATTACGAGGGGTATTAATAGGTAAAGACACGAGATTTTTTGGGACCTCTAAGTTAGCTCCTTTATAATTTCCTGTTGTGAACTTATATTTTTGATCTCCAATGGATGCATTAATATTAAGTACCTGCTTTCTTTGCAAGTTATTCTTGGCTTTATCTCTAAGTTGTTTATATTGGTACAGGAATTCATTTTCACACCATTCCAAAGCACCATTTAAATCGTTAAACAATTCTACGCCTTTTAATAATCCAACATTATTGAATGCATTGTAGATATGATCCCTTTCTCTGATGGATGATATAATCAATTGAATTTTCTTTGTTTGAGTAAATCTTTTAATCCTGTTAAATCCTTCTGCTGCAGAATAATCAATATTATCTGCATTAATATTTTTGAAATCCAAAATTAAATATTTAATCCTCAGTTTTGATGAATCATTGTGACAAATTTCCAATAATTTATCAATTTTTTCTTCGATGGAAATAATAGTACCAAAAAATAATAAATTTTGTAATTTTAACACATAGATTTGTTCACCGATACCATTTAAGAATTTAGTTTGAATCAAATCCCTATATACGGTGCTCTTAGCCACAGTACCATCAAATTCTCCATTAACTGTTTGTAACTTGGTGCTATCGACCAAAAATGAAAAGCAGGCGATAAGAATTCCGACAATAATACCCAGTACAAAATCGAAAATTCCCATTGTAAATACAATAATCACAATAGTAACATATTCAAAGATAGATATCTTCCCCCAGGGATCCCACAGTGCTTCAAGCAAAAGTTCATAACCTAAAAGGAAAATTAACGAACCCACAATACAGATTGGAATAAATGAGATAATGATGGGCCCAATAATCATAATGATAGTGGTTAAGACAATTAATATATACCCTGCTATTGCTGAGTCTGCACCGGCACGAATAAATAAAACACTATTGGTGTACACTAGGTAATTTTGAATCGACCCTAGTGCACCACTGATAAAATTGGATAGTCCATGTGCAATTAATTCTTTATCCACATCATATTTATCCATATGTAATGACATGGCTAATGCTGGAACGTTGATAGGCACATGGAGAATACCGAAAAATGTTAATGCCATCATTGTAGGAATTTGCTTGAACACTAGATGCCAATGAACTCTCTTAATGTTGAACAATTTATAATGATCATACCATTTAGAATTAGATGTAGCCATGGGGAAAATCCAACCTGCATTTCTTAGTTGATTCAGGGAAAGGCTTGGAATTATAGCGACAATAAAATGAAAAAGGATTAAAGTCAGTATGTAAAATGATGGAAGAACCAGGGAATTTCTGAAACATTTTTGTGTGATAATCAATACGACAGTCAATAGCACGGGCAATAACCATTTCCATAATGTGGCCCAATCAGAAAAAAGACTTGCTAAAAATGGCAACGAGTATTCAAATTTTGCTACTCTAGTAGTTACTTCAATACCAGTGACAAGTAAAAAATAACCAACACCTCCAATGCATCCTATCAGAATATGACGTGGGAAAAAACCGACAATTTTACCTAAATGTAATTTCCCTAATGAGTAAAATGTTAAACCGGTTAACATTGAACTAATCACATAACAGAATATTGTTGTGGTGATAATATCGTCATCTTTATCGGGAATGGCTTCCTTGATAGCTAATGCCATTGTATGAAAAAAAGGTGTCACTTCTATCATTTCACTACCAATACCACTGGGGAAACTTGACCATCCACTCGAATAAATTGTTTGCGATATAATTGTTGAAATATAAAACATCGATAAACCAGTAGGACCCAAATGTGAAAATATTGGTTCTGTGATTGGGAAGATAATCATACCATAAGATAAGGCATCTAGGATATTCAATAATAGGCCCAGAACTGCAGCAGGTAAGTAATGTACCAACTGATATGGCAAATGTGAAACTTTTTGCCATACTGTTCCTGACGGATTTGTCAAGGATGGCGTTCTGACTCTATATATGGATTGGTAAGATGTACCATCTTCTTCTTCTGTCAAAGTAGGTAATAATTCATCTATGTTCATGTTCCTGTTTGATGAGAACGGTGATAAGAGTAATTTTGATGACTCATCCAAATCATAAGGCTCTATAGGTTTCATCAAGTTTTCACCATCGTGTCTTATTTGATAATTATTGGTTATTAAATCTTCATCTTGAGATTCACCTTGGAACTGGGTGATATAATCTTTGATTCTTGAATCTTCATCATCCATGTCATCGCCATCAAAATCTTCTGAAATAATAGCTGTTTGTTTGTGTAATTTATCAGATGCATGTATGGTTTTATTAAATGCCCTTTGATTTCCATTATATGCTATAGGCAATGAATTTGAACCAGGTTTAGCGTTCCCTATCATACCAGGCGATACAGATAAGAATCCACTTACATATGAACGACCTAAGTAATTGCCATTTGCTATACTATCATCGAGATAATTATCATCATGCTCTTGGTTCTGTAACCCTAATGATACTGATATCGAGTCGGATATCGACTGTCTATTTCTTTTCTTGAATTCGGATGAGTTTCTATTGCTCATCTTTCTATAAATGACGAGTGTAAGAATAACAGAAGAAAAAAAATGATTTAAGTATAAGGGGGCCTATCTCTTGTTAAGATAGTAACTTGTTTTAATAGTTTATTGAGGTAACGGTGAAATGATAAGAGCACAATCATGATACATAAATATTGTTTAAGTATAAATTCGGTTTCCAATATTGCAACACTCAAGAAGTTTCTAAATCCCAAAGGAATATAGTGAAGGAACTAAGGGCTATGAGACAATCGTGTTGATGATTAAGTCACAGGGCAAATAAGAGGTGTATGGGTGTTATTGAAATAATATCAAAGATATCTATCTGGCTCTGCTGATAAGAGAGTCATTGATACCAAAAGACGGATAATAAAAATATCAGAATCTCATATAATCTACGTATAGTGGACCTTCACTTAACCAGTATATTTAAAAAAGAATCAGAATTTTCTAAAATAAAAAGCGTCCTTGAATCATTCATTCGAATGTAACAAGATCAATTTTCTGCGCAGGAACCGCTTTCTCCATTAAAACCTCAAGATATATGATATACCCTAAGAAAGAATTGTTCGATTAAAAACGCAAATAATATCATCCTTTTCTTTTAAAACTTGGAAGGTCATGGTTTCATTATAAGGAAAAGCTAATGTTAACCGATGGAAATTAAAACAAATATTCTGAAATAATTGTTCTTTATATACACCAAAACGGCAAAACTTGCAAAAGCAAAAAAAAAATTTAATTGATAAACCGGGTAATGAAATACACATATAGATTTTGTTAGGGTGCTTTACAAACTAGGTAGGATTCAAAAAGATGAGTTTGTTTATCTTGAAATCTCTGACAAATGTGTCACAGACATTATCACTCGTTCAATACGATGAAGAAGACGACACCATAATTAGGTTGGATAAAACTTTTTATTATAAAATAGAAAGAAATCGAAATAACTAGATTAGACGATTTTATTCTACCTATATATTATTTTATACATATTTTAGAAGAACGAACAGAATTTATTATCTAAATTGCAATCTTACTATATTCTAACTATATCTCTACACTATAATGGTCATTAACAATAATACACCATTAAATGCAAATGATACTACTGATTTTCCTTTTGGCATATTTTCATCTTCACATAGAAACCGGAGATATTCAGACACAGTCGGATAAGCCTATTCTGATCATAAATTTTTTCTAGAATATGCTACAACTTTTCTATCAATTGTAGAACTATTTTTTTATAGTAACTTGCCCTTTAATAGTCATATCCTATCCATCTATAGAATATTCGGTTCCAACAAACTCAATCCAGAACCAAAAGTAATTTCTATTTAAATTTTTGGGAAATTACTAGATGTGATATATTTTTACTATGTAGTTAACGATAATCTGAAAAAGATTTGGATGGCTTGGTTTTAAGAGTTACATTAATGGATGCCTGTCATGGGACAGCAATGAATCAGCATTGATTTGGGTCATCAATTGGGATAAGAGCAAACCATATGAATTGATTAGAAGGTAACTTAGCAGTTACGGGATTGCTGTAATGAAATCTTTTGAAGTTTATGTGTTTCATTAGAATCAAGTAACGTAATATTTTTGTCTATATACTACACTACACTATTATACATTTTAATCTATGATACATAATTGAAATAACTTTTTAATAAAATACTCGACGATAATGTCGTGTTGAATGACAATAATAAGAATGAATATTATTTCAACTAATTATTATCAATATTCATGAAAAAAATCATGAATATTCCAACAAAATCTTTGAGAACAAGACTGGATATTGAGTTGATAAGTATTATTAACTAGTATGTGAGCTGTCCAAATGATTATGACGAAACATGAATGTCGAGGTAACATTTCCATTCGAATGCAAATTAATAATTTATACTATCGTTTTGGGAACCATTGGAAGTAGTTAGTAAGCAATTTTTTATATCAAAAAACAGAAATAATAAATTTTTTGTAAGCCTTAATATTGTAATTAATTATACTATTGTCACGTATTGAGCTTCCGCTCATCATGTGAACATTTTTTATTTGATGTTGTCTGCTAGTTAACAATACAACTGATAATGTCGACAATAGTTTTGTCGTCGAAGAAAGAGCTTTTCCATATAAATGAACATGGTTATGAATTGAATGAATATTTAAAGCTTAAAGAATAATAAGTTTGAAGTTATAAAAAGAAAACAATATTAATTTACTCATTCTATTTACCACTTTACCAAATTGTGTAGTTCAATCGCGTTTCCAGATTGAGCTTTATATACTATTATTCCAGTTTATATAACATAATATACTTAGCAGTTGCCATTTACTAAAAGAAGAGCGATTTTAACGTATAAAACGACATTATATTAGAATGAATACATTAAAACTTAACGACGATGCCAAAAAATGGTCTCTAGCGGGATCGAACCGCTGATCCCCGCGTTATTAGCACGGTGCCTTAACCAACTGGGCCAAGAGACCTTTTTATTTTTTGATAAATTTCTTGTTATTAATAAAAGGATATTTCTAGTTAATGATGCTAAAAACTAGAACAAAAATATCTTATTGTTCTAAAGTTAATGATTAAAGTAAATATGAAGATAACAAAAGAGAAATAAAAAAATATAATTAAATGAAATTTCAATTAATCGTTATCTACTGGTAAACGTTTGTACTTTTCAACATTTTAGTTAATACATTGTTTGGTAGTAGGTTCGTTCCTTTTAAATATGCATTAAATAATATCACTTATTAATTATTCCTATCATTCTTAAATTATTTACTTTTTATCAAACACAGGTAACATCATTTGGTACAAGACCATACAGTTATGTGAAACTTATTAATAAAATGCTAGTTTAATACAATAACTAATACCTATCGTAACAATAGTTAGTTATCATTCCTGCATTATCCTTTTATATTCTTTTGGGTTTTTCTAATCTGTCTACCGTTCACCTTACTTCTATAATTATTTAAATTAATTCTTCATTAACTGAATATAATTCCTTCGTTTATTTTTTCTCTATAATTTAACTTGGTTTCTTAACAACTCCACAATTTATCCTTGGTTTATTCTTCTACGAACAGCTCAATGCTCTGTGGCATTTAAAACTTCCATGTAATAACTTATCATCATCATAACTATTCCATTGGACCAGCAAATAATACTTATTCTTAAAACCATTATTCATATATTGCATAATAGTTAAGTTGAGATATTTATGATCTAGATAAAGTATTGAGTTTGAATACAACGGGTAAAATTGCTGCTAAAAAAAGGATGACTAACTTTGATTCTAAAATGGCACCGAATGCCTAATAGAGGCATTCATTAAAAAATAAAGTAGATATATAGATAAAAAAAGGAGTTATAGCTGTGAATATCTCAATAGCTAATTGATACCTTCATTGTCCAAGATTTGCTTTATGGCGTCATGGACAGAAGTTTTTAAATCAATAAATTCAAAACCCAAGTCCTTTCTAGTTTCATCATTATTGAA
This sequence comes from Naumovozyma baii, assembly GCA_030568095.1. Classification (NCBI taxonomy): domain Eukaryota; kingdom Fungi; phylum Ascomycota; class Saccharomycetes; order Saccharomycetales; family Saccharomycetaceae; genus Naumovozyma; species Naumovozyma baii. Next base: position 19,666 of record JAJLTG010000077.1, read on the forward strand.
CCCGTAACTCTCAGCTAATGCTTCCTCTCTAGAACCAGGTTTCCCCACAGGAACTTTATCATTCAGTTGAGGGAAATCCTTGTGAATCACGTCTAAGATATCTTGTAATGTAAAACGTTCAGACAGTAGAGATAATCTTTTCCCAATACATTCATCTTTTTGGAAAGCCAACAGTTCAGCTTTAGCCACATCGCGGACATCTACAAAAATACCAGTGAGTATAGTGGCAGGTGGTAAATCCTTATTTTCTCTAGCAGTGACAACTTTATGGATTAGTTCAGAAGAACTACGTAACACTCCAGATGATAAATCAATGTTGGCTACAGGACCAAAGACGAAACCTGGTAAAATTGTAGTCAGTTTAAATTTGACATCATTAGCATGATTTTCTATGAATTCCCATGCGGCCCTTTCAGCAAATGTTTTGGATCCAGCGTAAGCATTAAAGGGATCAGTTTGACAACCTTCCCATGTAGCAGAATTCCAACTTTTTTCAGTAATAATGGCACCCTTAGATTCTGGACCAAACGGGTTCAATTGAGCTGCTGCAGACGAAGTAAGAATAAAACGTTCGACTGTTTTTGGTGCGTATTTCAGAATTGCGTTTAAGATTGATTTGACCCCATTTACTGCTGGAATCAAAAGGTCCTTTTCAAAACTTTCTACGTTAAACGTGACTGGGGATGCTGCATGTAAAACGTATTTAATTTCATTACCATGTTTCTTGAACACTTCATCAAAGGCAGTCAAACTGGATAGATCTTCGACTATTTCCACGGACAAATTTGGGTTGTGATTGAAGTCGGAGAGGATAGAGTCAACTTTGGCTTGAGATCTGGCGGAACCAATGACTTTATAGTTTTGTTCTAGTAGTAGCTTGATGGTTTGCTGGGCAATGAAACCAGTAGCACCAGAGATAAAGACCGTTTCTTGTGTATTAGAAGTAGCAGACATATTTACGAATATATGGATTGCCTACCTTTGAAAATGAAGGTAGCAAGTAAACAAGGAAGGTCATTTGCTGAACGAACAAGTTACTTTATATGTTTTTGCTTTTTAGAGAATATAATCAATAGTTTTAACACCTCCCCATTAAGTTGGTTAAAGTCATTCATTATGTAATCACGTTTGCTAATCCGTTGTTCTTCCGTGGAGAAACTGACATTGTTTGATAACCCTATTGTATTGCCGGCCATTGTGGTGGCGGATATCGCGGTCCGGCTAGGCTCTTTATACGTATATACGTCCATATATGAAACTAGAAGACTTTATTTCAGGGATCAACTGTGACAGAATGAGGTTGTGCTATAAACAACGTAGTTGAGTGTATTGGTATAAATAATTCCGGCATTCGTCAACATTTCAATTACAAAAATTTGCAAGGGAATCCCGTATCATTCATTATTCTCTCTCTCTATACTTTGACGTGACTTTTAGAAGTATCCCGACTTAGCATTTATCTCCTGTGCCTGTCTTCTCAACCCCCCATTCTCGAATGCCCAGATTGTGTTTATGAGATCCAAGGTTTTTCCTCTGGGTATTAAAGCTTGTAAACTCTTAACATCATTGTCTACAGGCATAAATGTTAATTTTTCATTAGTTTTATTATATCTGTAATTCAAAAGCGTTATCAGTGGCACCACGAAATCCTCTAATGTTTCATTTAACATATGTGTCAAGTGTATATCTACCCAGTTATTATTCTCTTTATTCCTTTTCATCATACTCTTATCCTCTAAATTCATCTTCGATTTTATGGTTTTAGTCTTATTATTAAAATTCAATTTCAGTATGCTCTTTTTATTAATTGTCCTATCAGGCAAAATATTTGAATTTAGTTGTGATAATGGGATCATATCGGATAAACAAAGTATGCATTGCTTTAACATCCCAATTGAAACCCCGCACTGATTATTTCTATATTGATCCATAGATAGGAACAAATATGTGAGACCTCGTAGATAAGTGGCCAATTGTCCACCTCTGTCAGGAGAGGTCATTTCTTGGCATCCGGTACATAATTTGGCGAAGAATAAACTTGACTTCGATAAATCTTTCAATTCCGACTCTTGGAAATCTAAAATGGCATCCTGCCCATTCTGATATACTTTGGCTCTCAATTTTGACAACGACAAGATGATCATCCCCAATTGTTGTAGAACTTTAAATTGTGACACTAATTGATCAATCAATTCGAAATGAGCCGTCTTGTAATGGAACTCGGATTCGGAGAGGAGAACCTTCAAGAAAATTAATAGCCCTGACCCATCTCTCAAATAGGCACCATTGTTAGACCATAATTGTGAACCAGTTTCTGGATTCTCATATGCTCTTTGCAGTGATTGTAAAATCAAACATTGATGGAAGTATGAAATATTAATCATTACGGGTACAATATCATCCAAGAATAGGTTAATGTTTGGATGATTTTGTTGTTCATGGAAAAGTAGATGTGACAATAGCGAGTTATTGTAATCAGTTAAAGCATCTATCGAGGAAAGCCAATCTGTATAATCCTTCGATTGTTCCAATATCGTTTGTGCATTGTGCCTTAACAATAGTTCATTCTGCGTCAGAAGTCTCTCGAGTTGATATTTCTTGCTTAACGGTAACGGCAATTTCATTTGATCGGATCCGTCCCAGAGGTATTTCTATTACCTCTATTTAAAACTAGCACTAAATGAACTCTTTCTATATCAATTCAACCTCTCTTGCATTTTTCGATTACATAATCTGCGCAGATTTTCTTGATTTTTTTTCTTGCGGCAAGTGAATTCTTAATGGATTTTTACTTTACTTTATTCAACGGATAAATAAGATGGGACGGCATAATTTATTTTGTTTCAGTTTTTTTTAGATCCTCTTGAATTATTAGTACATTGGCACAATTTACTATTCATATATCCAATTCTGAATATTTGCACTATATTTATACACTCTCAACAAATAGAGCGGAGCAGAATGGAACATCGACTATCTACTACTAGCACAGAACATGAATTTGAAGACATATCCTCATTCTCATCCATTGATTCATATCAACCAGAGCCTTTCACAGGACTGAAAGAGCAAACGGCACAAGACGAGGCCATAATACATCAGACTGAATTAAAAGAGGAAATCACGAATGGCACCGCAACATCTAGTTCGAATAAGAATGGGATAACCTCTCGAACTAGTATGAGTACATTGAGGAAACCTGATTCTAATATGATTGAAAAAGTCATGACCACTAATGCTCTACAAGGAAATAGTGAGACTCCAGAGACATTGGCAGCAAACGGACTTAATTTGTTCAAAAAGGCTCCTATAGATGTCAATGCACCATTGGGGACCAATCCTGACGCGGCTACGTTCCCTGAGGAATATGGTATTGAAACAGATACAGGGCTAGTCAAGGCAAAGACTTTGGAAACACTAAGGAGAGAGACTTCAAGAGTTTCATCCCATAAGTCAACAGGCACTGGTAAAAGTCAAAGAAGTGCACAGTCCATTCAAGCAGAGAAACTGAATATGGCGGTGGAGAAGAACCGTAAGGAGTTAGAGAAAATTAAGAAACATAAAGGTCAAAAGGGTTTGAAAGGTTTCATGAACAGATTATTTGATTGATCTTAATTGATTGACATTTTTCACTTTTAAAAGTCCTTTCGGAAGACGAGAAATTTCAAGTTTTTTAGGGGCCTAGGAAAGTGGGAAAAATACATTGAACTAGACGAGACACTATATGATTCCTCTCATCAGCAAAAACACCAAACAAACATAAAGAAAAAGAGAAACACTTGCATTAGTAATGTGTATCTTATTAGCAACAACAGCACATCCAGACTATGAACTCATTTTAATATCGAACAGAGATGAGTTCTTCGAACGAAAAACACACGTATCCTGTTGGCATAATGACGATTTTATACTATCCCCATTCGACATGGCTAAGCCATGCGAACTAGAGAAGAAGAAAATATTTGGTACGTGGGTTGGTATTAACAGAGATGCGAAGATTGCCACTATATTGAACTTAAAATTAGAGAGTAAAGTCGATTTGAAAAAATTGGTAAAACCCCAATCTAGAGGTATTATACCTTTTGTCTATCTATCCGAAAAGAATTCCGAATTTGATACTTGGGACAGTTATGAAAATTTTGAAACAAAGTACCCCAATTTGAAAAGGACGGGTAGTTTCAATTTTTTCTATGGTGATCCACTCAATAACGAATATAGGATCATAGATTCTAAGGGTAACACGTTCAAAGTCCTCAAAGATGATCCATATATGACGGTATCAAATGATATATTTGCCACAAATGGAATAACAATAGAAAAGAACTCGCGATCATTAGACAAGTGGAGGAAGGTTAAACTGGGGAAAATATTATTACAAAGGCTAATAAGAAATTCGAGTTCACTTAATGAAGATAGCTTGGTATCCAAATGTTTCGAATTGGCATCGACATGTTGTGTACAACCTGAAATAAATACTAAATTTAATGCAAATTCTACATTACCTATGGAAACAATATTTGTACCTCCTTTGTCATGCGAGTTGACAGACGATATTGGCACGTCTTTATCAGATGGGAAGTATTATGGGACAAGATCACAGATCGTTATTCTTATAAGTAAGAACAATAAAAGGGTTAAATTAGTAGAGCATGTTCTATATACTTCTGATGACGATATAAGAAATTATTCAGCTCTTAATCCAAAACAGGTAGAATCATTTGAATTTACACCACGTATGGAAATGGATTCGAAACACAAATCTTTTCACTAGTTTATACTAATCCATACATATATAAGCATGCATATATCTTAAAAAATTTTAAAGCCTTAACTTATATATCTATAAAGCCTACCCCGTTTTATCTATTATACAATTTTTCACGCTCTTAAATCTCTAAGTATTCTACGGAATATTTGGGTAATACTTCTTCTGTATTCGAATTCTTATTTGTAAAAGTGGATAATTTGCCACCTTTATATGATAGTACATTGCTATAATCCGATAGATGCCATAATTCAGTATTCTGCTGTGCAATTGTGACTTGTTCATCAATGTATTTGGACAAGCGTTCCAATATAATATCATCTAATGCTAATAACCCTGTAGAATCCAATACTAAGGACAACAATTGGAATAAAGACGGAGCGTTGGCATTTTCTGATTCTTCATTGATGACAAATTCTATAAAATTCTCAATATCAATCTTGGGTAAGTTTTTCAATTCTTTCTTGATAGAATCTCTTGTATAATCCTGTAATACTCTTAGTGAAATATCAAGAGATAGTTCACCATTGTTAATCGTGAATAATTCGGTTAATAATTCAGTTAACGGTAAGTTTGGACATGTTACCACGGCTTGCTTGAATAATCTTGGATGATTAGTGAAACGCGATAATAAAGATTGTGTACGTTCTATTGGGAATAATGGATGTGTGAGTAGGAACGTCAATGCTTTTGGATATTCCTTTTCAAACGATTCGAATATTAGATCAATCACTTGAATTAAGAAATCATGATTGTAAATGAATCTATCCCTTTCAGTGTAGTGTTCCTTCTTAATATCAAATTTACTGAAAAATATATCATCAAATTTTGTTATGTCTTCTTTATTTTGCACTAGCTCTTCAAAAATGGTTTTATAATTGAAACTTTTCACTTGTTCTTCATCACCAATGTCTTCATCAAACAAAGGTTTCAAAGAATGTGCGCTTTGATTTTCTTTATCAGTTATTTGGAAACTTTTACCTAGGGAATCCTTAATGGTACTGGTTCCGACGTCCACTGTAAGTAACTCCAACGACGAAGTTGGATTGGCACCAAATTTTGTGGAAACACCAATGGCAAGAGTTCTATTTTCATTCACATTTGTAGGTATGACTGCAGTTCTCAATAATTGGAAAGTTTTTAAATTTGTCAATTCTCTTTCAGATAAAATGGAATTATGCATCAAATCTAATAAATAAATCTTATCATTTAATGTTAATAGGATTCTATTGGGCGAGATTGGTTTCATTGAAATAACCTTATCAGTGTCATCGTCAAACTTGGTAATAAATGGTATTGTCACTTTGTATTGTAATTGGAATTGAGGTAAAGAATATACAAGGACCCTATCATCAATCAATTTGTAAAATTTACCAAATTGGTAGCAGAACTTAGCATTTGCCAATGGGAAATTTTCTAAGATGGTAGATGTCAATTCAAAAATAGAGTTATTAGCATTTTGTAAATTTGTATTGATTTGAAACAATTTTAAACAAATTTTATCATGACCAAGATCACAAAGCACAAACATGAAATTTTTGCCATCTTCAACAAAATGTTCCACAAAATTCAAGTTATCATAACCAATATTAACTGAATTTACTAGTTTCAAATTTATATCATAAGTTTGAATTTTCCCATTCTTCAAAACTACTATAATATTGTTATCATTTAGGATCTTAATGTCGATAACTTGAGTATCCACTTTTATACTGAGTTCACCATTGACAGCTGCATCAGTCAAAACAGTGATATCTTCAGAATAAGCACTGTCACTCTTGAATTGTTTCTTGTTGATTAAGTTCAATGAGAACGATTTATTTGTCATCAAACCAAAGCACCAAGTTTCTTGAGCATTTTCATCAGCATGTTCAAAAACGTTACACGCAGTTACGATCTTAGTGGATGGTAGTGGATAATTGAAAATTAATTTAGGAGTTGGGTTGATGATATATTGAGAAATTGATGAACCTGAAATACCGATGGTGATCTTATTTGTCGTTGGAGTGAAAGTGGAATCCGTCACTTGAATGTAATCACTTTGTAAAGCGAAGTTACTCAAGGATGCAATCTTCGGTAGGGTTGTTAGTCTGAATGGTTGAGATAAAGAAGGCATGATTGGTCGGTCTTATTTATGATACAATAGAAATGGGTTATAAGTGTTGTTCAGGTAGATGAGATTCCAGAATAATTTTTCAAAATTTCTCGATGAGATGGTAAAGCAAAAAATAAAAAATATCCGTTGTGGATGATGAAGGAGGACAATAATAAGCATCTTTGGATGGGGATACGTAGAAAAAGGTCTGTATCAAAATAGGGATATAGAATGATACCCATAGCCAAATATTCTACAATACTGAAAGATTTACAGAAAAGGATCCAGGATAGTAATGTTGACAATAGGCGGTTAGTAGATAGAGAGGCTAAAGAGTTAGCAACTACGGGGAAACCGATAGTGTACAGTATGGAATATGACGAACCAGAGGTTGAAGAACCGAACCAGGATGATAAGAAGGTTAAGTTAATGAATTATACAATGTTGCAATATGAGGAATGGGAAGAAAGACAAAGGCAAAAGACGGTTACAGGTGATAGTACGGATCTTGGAGAATTGGCCAAATTTAGTTACGATAAAGAAGTTAGACAATTAACACAACGTATCCAAAGCAAGGATCAAAAAGAGGAAAGGGGAAATATTGCAAATGAAAAAAAATTGGTCAATGAACTGGCCAAAAATTTAAATAAGACTGCTAATAAGAGATATATGGTAACGAAAAAGAAGATAGAATCGAAATCTAATGGTTCGAATGTGGAGGGTTATATTAATGAAAGGAATAAGCAATTTAATGAAAAATTGAATAGGGAATTCAAAAATCAAGAAAAGTGATGATAGTAAATTATTTTAAAATATTTTGTGGAATAAATAAATTCCATAGATAGAATATTAAAGTTCATTTCAAGTTGTATTTGATGTTCTTCAAAAAAAAGAAAAGGAAACAAATGCCATTTCAAATGTACATTTCTTCCTCTTCAGTTTCATATTCGAATAAAGAATTTGTCTTTGATGGATCAGGGATGGAAGGACTAATTTCATTTGCCAAAGCAGTCGATGGATGTTTCTTGTGGGCAAATTGGGCAGCATTGTAAGCAGCAGCTTGATTACGTTGCTTTTCAAAGATTTCATTTTTTAAGATATCATCAGATTCTTTTTGACGTTTTTGTTCATCCAGTGCCTTTTCGCCCTCCAATCTTGTCTTATCTCTCTTTATTTGTTCCAATTGGTCTTGTTCGTCCTTTAATTGATTCTTGAATTGCTCCAATTGTGATTCATAATCTGTCTTTAGGGCCTTCATTTCTTCTTCATGAGACAGTTGCAATTCGTTGGCTTTAGCTTCCAATTCTTCACGCTGCTTACCCAACAAATTTTCCTCTTGGCGCTTTCTCTCCTCTGCTTCTAATTGCAATTGTTCCTCATGTGCACGACGCTCATCATCCAATTGCTTTGTAATTTCAGTCAATTTAATTCTCTCGTTGGCGCTTTCTTGTTTCACCACTGTCATTTGAGTCAATAAAGAATTGATTTCATTGTCAATATTATTCAATTTGGGTAAATATTCTTTATTGTTTACACTTTCCACTAACTTCAAGTTTGATTGATGTGTTGACTTATTTTGCTCAGTTTCATCTTGGAAGGATTTCTTTTGTGAATTTAGATTATCGATCTTATTTTGTAGATTCATTTGAGTCACATTAATTTGACTAATCTTAAACAATTTTGCATCTAATTGTTCTGCAATGTGTGTCATATTTGTAGTCCAATTTTCGTATTCGGATCTTACTTTGTCCTTCTCATCGTTCAATTGTTCAATTGTTTTCTTTACATCATTGTCTTGATTCACGATAGCTTCCTTCTCCAGGGTCTTTTCATTACCGATGGCCTTCGTTTCATTCAATATTTTCATCTTATCGTTTATTTGTACACCTGTCTTATCGAATACTCTCTTTACAAATTGACCATTTAATACGTCAATCTTTTCATTTGTATCCAATTCGCATTTCTTAATCATTTCATTAATTTCATCAATTTGATTGTCCATATCTTTCAAAGAGTTGTTATATTCATCTAGCTTTGCATTATATTTAGCCAGTTGATCTCTTTCATAGTCTTGAACCCACTTCTCGTGTGCATGTTGATCGAACTGGATTTTATCGTATACAGCTTTGGATAAGTAACCAAATTCGCCTGTCTTGACAATTAATTCTTGATTATCAGGTGTTGCCACCGGGTTGTTTGTTTCAGAGTCTGCAGGCTGATTCTTTTTATTTTGTTGTGTTGGCAAGTTGAATGGAACCATTGGTGCCAGTTTTGGATCTAATGGTTCTTCTTGTTGATCAGTCACAGATACTGGGAAGTCGTTAACTTCCTCAGAGATGTTTGTCTGGGGGAATTGCTCGACATGAGAGGAAGCAGATGAGGGTGACATTGATTTTTGCTTAGTCAAATCGATAATATTTTGAGAATCTTGTAGATACTTCAAATCCTTTTCCTTCTTTTCTAGGACTAACAATTCAGTTTGCTGTCTTTGTTCATTTTTAGTCAAATAAGATGGGAAATAGATATCCTTGGCGAATTTTTCACCCTTTGGTATATTATTGAACCCCTTTTGCTTTGCATTTTTCAAAGTAAAGTTAGATGTGGCAGACACGGTGGGGAACCTTTTCGTCTTTTCAGCCTGCACGTTGACATTATTGTATTCAGATCTGAATGGAGATGCGTAGTCGGACATTGACTTAGAATCCGAGGAAAAACCGGCCTTCTTATTGGATTTTCTAGGATCAGTGCTAGTGTTTGACACCACTCGTTGTAAGAATACACTGGTCGACCTCTGTCTTGTCTGTGATGGGTTAGCAGCGGTGGATTCTTCGAAAAGACGGTCGAACGGATCGTCTCTTCTCTTGAAGCTAAGAATGGAGCTTGGCATGTTTGGCTGGCTGGCTGACTGTAATTGTCTGAGCTGAGAATGGGATGGAAGTGCTAAACAAAAAAATGTGTCTTTAAATGAAGGATGATAGTATCTGAGACTCGTCTCCTCTTTCGCTGGTTCTGACGGGAAAGATTGGTTCCCCCCCCCCTCCTCCTCGAATGGAGCGCCACCCGCTCCGCGGGACGACGGGGTAACACACATGGTCTCGAGGCAGCGACAGAAACGCACAGGGCCGAAAAAGGAAGTTGCAGGAGCCGAAGGGTTGGCCCTGCGATACCCTTTTAGGAAATCGTGCATACAAAGCGGCGGCGTTAAGCGCCGCTGTTCGAGGACTCCCGAATTAGGTAATCCAATAATAAGAGCAGCAGACCAATCAACCACTGACGCTGCCACTGTATGGCCGGGGAGGCCTGTGTGCTCGAGCAGCTCTGCTCATCTCATCCCTTCTTTCACGTTCTGTCCCGTTCCTCTCCTTTTCTTATATAACATCTCTAGTTCTTGCCTCGTCTCGTCTCGTCTCATCTCGTTTTTATTCCATCTCATACTCAATTCTTCCAAATAGATAGAACATCCCACATTCATTCATCTAATTGACAAACCTCACAAACAAAACACACAACTAATCATGCTGGGAGTCGTTGACAACTTATTGCGTATAATAAACGCCATCTTTCTAGTAATCTGCATTGGGTTGAATAGTTCCCTGTTAAACACAAAGGTGCACAACAACTCGAGAATAAACTACTGTATGTTCACGTGTGCATACTGTCTAACAACCGACTCTTTCTACGGTATCGCCGCTAACTTCTTCGACGTGCTAGCTTTACCCGCTCTGTGCTTCTGTTTAGATTTCCTAAATTTCGCATTCACTTTCGTCGCCGGTACTGTGTTGGCCACGGGCATCAGAGCTCATTCCTGTAAGAATGAACACTACGTCGAATCAAACAAGATCACTCAAGGTTCAAAGAATAGATGCCGTGAATCTCAAGCTTTAGTAGCTTTCTTCTATTTCTCAATGGCTATATTCTTGGCCAAGTTGATCATGTCCACTATTAATATGGTGCAAAATGGTGCTTTCACTACCCATATCGGAAGAAGAAGAAGAAGAAATGCCGCTGAAGTTGGTGTGCCATCAATCTCTCAAGTTTAAGCTTAAGTTCTAACTTAAACTTTCATTCAATACCCCTTTTTAAAAATAAACTAAACCAAATTGTGTTTTTTTTTTTTCTTTCATATGTACATATATATTTTTACCCTTTATAGTTCTCATTTAATTTTAATGATTTAATACCAAAAAAAACCTGACTAGAATATATCTTACTTACATATGTAGAAAAACCTTCCTAGCGACCAATGTTCAATAACAACGAATTGGGAGTGCCACTGTTACCATCACCACCACCACCACCACTGCCACGATTATGTTGACTGGGCAAATAAGTAACATTAGAAGAATTAGCCAAGGTCTGGGCAATATCCTTCGATGCCTCCAACCTTCTAATTAATAATAACCCATCACCAACTTTAGCCAACGCCTTAGAAATATACTCAGCAGATTCAGCTTCACCTTCGGCCCTAATGACTGACGCCTGTCTTTCCTGTTCTGCCTTCTCCACTAAAAACTTGGCCCTCTCTGCATCCTGTTGTGCAATTTGTTTCTGCTCCACGGCCTTTGTAAACTCAGGACCGAAAGTCATATGCGTTATAGACACATCTTCTAATCTAATGCCAAATTCACTGGCACGATTGGATAATTCACTCTTAATCCTTTGTGAAACAATCTCCCTTTGAGTAATCAATTCCGCCGCATCAAATTGCGCTACAATAGATTTTAAAACTTCATTCCCAATAGATGGTAACACTTTCTCATCGTAATCAAGACCCAAATTTTGATAAATTCGAGGCAACTCACTAATTTGAGGACGATGCAACACTCTCAATGTCAATGAAACCATCTGTAAATCTTTAGTACCCGTATTAGTCGCAATACTCTTAGGCTTGGTCCTAACATCATAAATAACAGCCTTTTGTAACCATGGCACTAAGAAATGTGTACCTTCTCCAATGACTTGCTTCTTAACACCGGATAATCTATCAAAGATCACACCACGAGACCCACCTTTAACATCATACATAGAGTATTCCAATCCAGTAGCTGCAATACCTAACGGCAATGCAACTCGTGTAATCACATTCAATAATCTTTGTCCCTGTTGTGGATTAAATGACATCTTTCTTCTCTCTCCTTAGATCTCTGAGTTCAATGCCTATGTTGCTGTTTCCCCTGGCTTTCTTCTTTTTTTTGTTTTTCCCTTTGTCTTATAAATTTTATCCGATACTTACCATCTGGAAAAACCTAGTAGACCATCACAACAGAAGCACTACACAAATGTCAAGATTACTAAAAGAATACAAATCAATTCAAAAACTACTATCACAGCAACAACCACACGAAGATGAATTTAATAACATGATACTATCATTCGAACCCATCACAACATCCGATCTTTCTCATTGGCAAGCGACAATAACAGGTCCACAAATGACACCATACGCAAACCATACCTTTCAACTACATGTTTCCATCCCACATACATATCCTATTCAACCACCTCAGGTCAAATTTGAACCATTCACTATGCCTCATTGTAATGTGAATTTTGAGACTGGAGATATATGTTTAGATATACTAAAGGATGAAAATTGGAGTCCCGTTTGGAATCTAGTTACTTTGGTGAAAGCAATTTGGTTGCTCTTGAAAGATCCTGTCCCTGAATCACCTTTGAATGTCGATTTGGCTAATATTTTGAGGGTTAATGATCAGAGGGCTTATTTTGGGTTGATTAATTACTATCTGAATGAAAAGAGGGGATAAGGTACCACAGAAATGAATAATGCTTTTAAATATTTCAATGAAAACAAGAGGAAAGTATCATTGTGTGATTGCGTATACACACATGCCATTGTTAGCGACCTGGACAAAATGCACTGCAAATGTTGGTTGATTTATAGAACAGTGTTTTGACAACTACAGAACCATACAATTCCCTTTCTCCTTTCTCTCTCTCTCTCTCTCTCATCTTTAGTTAGCATAGTGTATGAATATATAGCGTTAGCAAATATATTTAACCGCCCAATTCAATCGAGTAGCGGGTAATTTTTTTTCTTTCTTAGCGCCCAAATAATTCCACCATTAGAATACAATAGTATATTTTACAAGTATACAGAAGAAAAAGTTTAACCAGCAAGTTTCACTACTTCCCAATCAAAGAGAAAGAATAAAGAAGTAACTGGGAATTAAGCATTTTAACATTTGGCATACTAGCTTTTGTTTTCCTTCTCCCATCAATTGCAATCATCAATCAATTCTTCCGGAAGGTATCATCTCCACATTAAAGCACAAGAATGGCCACTGCCACAGCATCAAGGCAACCACAGCCTACATCGGGGAAGGAGTCAGACATTAAATATATACCCTTAAAGGATTTATTTGTTGATAGAAATTATAAACCATCGTTATGGCATCTTCAACAACTATTAAATGATGATGAATTGTTAGATAACTTGACACCCATACAGCAACATTCAATGCTTATAGAAGCAGTAATAATAGGGCTTCTTTCTACAAGAGCAGGGAAATTACTTCAAAGTGCCATGTCTAAAGAAAATATTAAACATGGTCCCATGATGGCAACATACAAAAAATGGATAAACGCAAACAAATCAAACATTTCTCACCAATATTTGCAAAGAATCTGGTCATCCAATAAATTGTATTTTCTCAAATTTACAAGGTTTTTAATAAATAATGCCGATTATAGAATTGATATTGAACGATATACGGAATCAGTGTACAAATTACCTTTTACGTTCTTATTTGATTGTAATCCAACCATCATGCCAACATTCATCCTTGATGACCAGTATAATCTACTACAGGATTATATCTATAGTACTAGTGCATTTCTTAGAAATATAATGAGAGATACTTTGGAATCTGGGTTTTGTTTAGATCTACCGGGCACTTATAAATTAGATATTTATATGCAATTTCCATATCCTTGGTATGAATTACGAGATAATCTGAATGATCGATATTTGATTACCAATGATGAAAATAATATTCCTTTAACAACACAAACACCAACTAATTCTAATGCTATTAACAATTATGATGATGATGGCAGTGAGGCAACAAATGAAACTGTTTATTCGTTCGATCTTAACACAGATAAAATATTAGAATTGGATAGTTTAGTATCACATACAGCAAAGAGACATCGCGTCCTTAACCGTCTCATAAATTGTAACGATTTACAAACAATGCCATTCCTCTCTTTACAATTCACTTTTATGGCTGGCTTAGTAGATCCTCTTTCCCAACCTCCCCCAAATAATGTACAAGTCATATCCTTGGACTTGTTATATTCAATGTTTATCGGTTTAATGTACCCCAATTTAAAGGAATGTTTAAATTCAGAGGATGGTTTCGCTTGGAAATTCCATATTTGCTTTAACATGGCGAAACTGATTAATAATTCTATGATCTTATTGAAATATAATGATTTCACTAAGTTAAATTCCATAATCAATGATAAGGATAACGCCACAGAATGGAAATACAAATTAAACGAATGGATCCCACATGGCATAAACGTACAAGATTTAGAATTGATTTACATGATCAATATTATGGCAATATACACAATTTACAAGTTATATTCTCATATACCGGTACAAATGAATCCATTCTTATCACTTTTAATCTCTCTTTGGAAAAATTTATCGTGTATAATATTATTAGGATTAGAAATTGACAGAGCAGAAGAAGCACATCAAACATTCGCGACTCCGTTGTTAGTTAGAGCTACCATTCGTGGAGCTGCAGCATTAAGAGCAGTCGTGGCTACTATTTTAAATAATCATGTCGCTATTAATGATCACGATTTTAAGCATGAACCTTTAAACACGTTCATGTCACCTCATGGAAGAAAATTATGCCAAGGTGCCTTATATATTGATATTAGATCACATGCGGCCGCCATTCTGGCTCTTGGAGCCGATTTGGAAGATGTTACCGAGTTATTGACTGATCTACAGGCTGGTGACAGATTCGATGAAGATATTCGGTACATGTTCGAATATGAATATGAAGATTATAATAATGTACTCGATGAACAAGAACAAGAAAAATTAGAAGGAGAGGAAAAGAAGAAAATGGGGGAAAGTGCTATTGTCGAAGAGCCTAATAAGATCGACCTTTATCCAAGAAGATGTAATTGCATATTTGAAGATGATAAAATCAAACAGGATGAGGATGGTGGAAAGGATGCTGTAGATCAGATTGACAGCAATGCAGCTTCCGAGACTACCAAGAATGACACAAGTTTAACTTCAGAGAGATTGGCTAGTGAAGAAGGATCCAAGAGAGGTGCACAAAATTCACGTCCCCATTCTGTTAGATCAAAATCATCTTTTGAATTTGACTATGGTGGTAAGGATTGGAGAGATATACCGCGTGGATTCAACCTTTATTATTCCCCATCATATAAATTTGATAGGAATCCCCTTTTAGATACTATTATCACATTGTCACTAAAGGCCGCGAATGAAAAATTGTCCGAGAACGATTCATTGTCACTGCTAACATCAGTAGCCTCTTGTGTTAAGATTGAGCAAGATACTATAACATCAGAAGATCTCCTAAAGTATTCTACCTATTCTAAATTAAATGCACCAAATTCTGAGACAAAAGATGCAATGGGAGATTCGAATTCAGTATCAAAGATTGCAACACCTGATGATATCTATGAGATATGGTGTAAAGAATCTGCCTTTGAAAGAATGTTATATTTGAATCAAGATGTTGCGTGGAGGTTAATGGATGAAATGTTGATGTGTAATGGATATCGTCGTGTCTTGATCTGGTTTATTACCCACATGGAATTGAATCATTCATTGATTCAATATATATTTGAATTAGTAATGGGGTGGAGAGGTTCACCATTTTCTGGAGAAGGAAATGACACTGATGCAAAGAATGATTTACTCCATGCATTATTACGCAACGATCTAAAAATTGGGAAATCTTCTGGATCACCTTCAGCAACGATGTTACCTTTTTCAAGACAGGGATGCCTTGTTTTGTCAGATATTGAAAACAAGATGTTATTACAAGAGTTTTTTACGAACGCGGCAATATATTTCTCCTCCAAAGTTGGAAATGAAAATGAAGAAGAAGGTGATGAGGATAATACTGCAAATTTCTCCGTTTACTCGATGGGGTTAGTAAAACTGATATGTTTCATGGTGCAATCATTAATGAAACACAATAAGTTTGACTTCACCAAATCGGAATGTACATTTGAATTGCAAACGTTATTAATGAATTGGATTGGTATTATTCCTGAGGCAAAAGATTTGTTTTTCAAATTGAAATCAGGTGTCTCTTCTTCTAATGAACAAGAAAACATTCATGAGGACGACGAGAAAAGTTTATTGTTTAATGATAGTCTAGAAGGAGAGGAAAACGTTAAGCCAAATGACTCAATATACAATAAAAGATTGGTTAGTCTGTTGCCGAAACAAATCAATGGTAGTGAAGAAAATGCAGCTATTTCAACACTGCGACATTTTATTGAAAGATACTCATTTCAGGAAGAAGCTCCTGTGTTTGGTAGAAAAGTAATTTTCAAAGACGATATTATCTTACCGCTACCTGAAGCAGATCAACCCATCAGTTTCCATACATATTTGACGGAACTGGATGATGAAATGCGAGAAAACAAAGCATATTGTTATTCTTAGGTAAAAAAAATACATATGGATAGATTGATAGATTGATAGAAAAATATATATTAAAAATTACAAATCAATTTAGAATATAAATATAATTAAATGAAGAAAGAAAGGAAGGGTCCGTTAAAGCACAGGGACAATAAAAATGATATCTAGCCAACAATAAAATTTCATCATAATAATAAGGCGGCGACACCAGCAACGACTGCACCAACGACACCGGCGCTCAAAGCATTATTAGAAACACCTAGTGGAACAGCAGCGTTCTTACTTGTAGTGTTGGAAGTATTGGCAGCGTTGACTAGACCAAAAACGGTTGCAGCAGATAGGACGATTGTTGAGACTTTCATAGTTAAGTTTTAGTTTAAATTTGCGATTATTGTTGGAAATTTCCCTCTACTAAAAAATATTATTTAGTTGAGAATGATTTTCTAATACATTAGGGTATTTTGGAAGAAAAAAAAATGACCCTTTTATACATTCAGCCTTCTAGATGATGATTTCTTGAATCTAAAATGGTAATATTTACTATTGACCAAACAGGATATAGCATTTCATCAACAGGAGTTTAAAAATAGAAAGTGCCAATCAGAGCAGGGCAGTGTTGAATTAATGTAAGGAGGTTAAGGGGCCTAAAAAAATGTGTCGCATAATCTAAGCCATCTGAGAGTGTCAAATTTCCACAAATTGATCATGGAAGGGACCTGTGCGTCAAGCCATCAACCACATCATTGCTGGTTCTGTAGTCACTGAGCTTCTAGATTAGATGATATATACATACGTATGTGTGAGATGGCGAAAAGAGCACAGACGCCCAATCACCGGGCTTCCAGTATGTGTGTAGATAGGGGCGCAAAATTTTAGTGGCTAAGCAAGATAATCTGTTTCCGTTTTCCTGTCGTTATCAATTATGCTGGGATAAGAAACTAAAGGAAACCAATGATTTCAGAATATGCCTTTGCGATGTTTTATTTTAGTTTACTTCATTCCCTTTTGAGTCGTGTCTCTGATACACGTGCCACATTATGTATAAGTGTTGGGTGGAAAATAGAAATAGGATTATATATCCATGTATATTTATATATTGCATTGGATTGGATTGCCATCACTATATACTATTTATTAGTGGTTGGTCGGCGGTGTACCTATCTCATTTCTTCATCGTCATTTTCATCTTCACTCTTCTTAGTAATCCCTATCTTGATTAACAATTCCTTTAATTCATCCGGTTTGTAGATTTTTTGGTATACTTCATCGGTGGTTTGTCCTTTCTTAATGGTGGCCAATTCTAATTTATCATATGTCAGCAAACTACTATCAGTGGTCTTTGATAAAGTCTTCAAGGCCAATTCAATTGCGTCATCTAATTTGACATCGTCTTTATAGTCCATTTGTAAAAGGGTTTGTGCTGCTGATGTATTTGCACCAACACTAATAGCCTTCCAACCAGTATAATTACCTGAAGGATTTGACGTATACAATTGATACCCATATCTGTCGTCATAACCAGCATAAATAAAGGAAACACCGAATGGTCTTAACCCTCCATGTTGTGTGTACCCTTGCTTTATATCACTTAACCTTCTGACCAAGATTTCCATTGGGATCTCCTCATTATAAGTTTTCAAATAGTTCTGTGCATGTACTCTGGCAGTATTTATTAGAATTTCTGCATCAGCGGTTAAACCTGCCACCGCTACAGTAATCTTATCATTCAATTTGTATAATTTTTCAGTAGATGTATCTTGTTCTAATAACGCACTTGTCACTTTACGTTCAGCTGCTAAGACAAGACCATCTTCAGCCATAATACCAATTGCAGTGCCAGCATGAGAAATAGACTCTAATGCATATTCTACTTGATAAAGACGTCCTTCGGGGGAAAAAATTGTAGTTCTTGAATCGTATCTTCTGGAACCCATCTTTGTTTAAACTTATTTCAAAAAAAAAAAGGGAAAAAAAATGTGCTATTGATATGTATCGTAATAGTATGTGTGACTAGACCTATTGACTAATTTAAAACACAAAATTGAGATGGATACTTGTGAAATGTTTCTTAACCACATATACTATTATATTTTAATATGAAAATGTATAGTTCGAGTAAGATTTTTTGCCACCGGCCCAGTCTCCTTTGCCGGGTGGCGAACTAGGCGGCACACGTAAGTAACAACTGCCAACCAACTGAGATGAGAAAACGAATAATTTGCGTTTCAAAGAATAATATATAATGATGTTTTGTTTTCTATACTCTATATAATGTTTATTAATAATCAGACAAATAATTTATTAAGTTAATTGAAATGAAAAATGAGCTATTTCAGATGTGTAACATATAGTTCATTTGATAGATTAATCATCAATTGAATCGATGGAATAATCAAATTTAGACAATTTGTGTCTTAAACCTTGACCCCAGTATGAAAAGGCAAATGGCAATGCAATCATCGCTGTACAGATGAAGGCTAATAGCCATGAAGCCCAATGTAGACCTAATTTATGATACATTTGTGTGGTGAATAATGGGAAGGCAGCACCACCGGCGGATCTTAAAAACACTTTGGTGGCCAATGCAGATGATGCATATTGAACGTAACAATCAATGATGTAATTGTTTAAGGAATAATAAATAAGCACCATACCGAACCCAAATGGTAGACCTGATGAAGCAGGGGCCAACCACATACGATGGTTATAAGTTGTAGCACCTAACATCCATAATGCAAGGGCAGCAAATGGAGCACCAATCTTGGCACCTAATAGACGGTCCTCTGGAGATGGTTTACGTCTTTTTGTTAATTTCAAATATTGACTTTCGCACCAGAAAGTAGTTATTAAGGCAAACCCTGCGCCAATCAAGATAGGTAACATCATTAAACCGATCAAATTATCTTCATAACCATACAATTCACTGAAGATAACAGGATATGCAAAGAAGAATGCATAAAGTAAAGAGTAAATCAAACAAACATAGAAACATGTCAGGAACAAAACAGGTTCAGTGATGGAAAATTTCAAAGGTC